>JAHUTJ010058889.1:0-18530 GCA_036250325.1 Characodon lateralis
TGGACAAATGGATGGATGGATGGATGGACGAATGGATGGATGGATAGATGGACAAATGGATGGATGGATGGACGAATGGATGGATGGATAGATGGACAAATGGATGGATGGATGGATGGACGGACGAATGGATGGATGGATGGATGGATAGATGGACAAATGGATGGATGGATGGATGAATGGATGGATGGACAAATGGATGGATGGATGGACGGACGAATGGATGGATGAATGGATGGATGGATAGATGGACAAATGGATGGATGGATGGATGAATGGATGGATGGATGGACAAATGGATGGATGGATGAATGGATGGACGAATGGATAGATGGACAAATGGATGGATGGATGGACAAATGGATGGATGGATGGATGGACGGACGAATGGATGGATAAACTGAAATAAGACAACACCATGCGACTCCTAAATTTCCTGCTACACAGCACCGATATCCTTAGACCAGTGAAGTCCAAAGTCAGTCCTCAGGGCCTGATGACCTTCATGTTTTAGATGTTTAATTGGTTCAACACAACTGAATGGACCATTAGCAGACTCCTGTCGAACTTAAAGCCATGCTGAGGAGCTAATGTAGCAGTTGAATAGTCTGTGTTGGAACATCTAAAATGAGTTGGACACCCCTGTCTCAGGCTACTTCTAAAGGCCTACAGACAATCTGCAAGAACAACAGAGATACATGTTCTCCATCCCAGGGCTGCAAGAACAACAAGACATCATTCTGGTCTTGCAGCCTAGGTTTGGGGGTTCTTGCAGCTTGGTCTTGATGCATATTCTAGGCAGAACATTTTTCTTGTGTTGTATCCCAGAATATAAAGCTGCTGCAGCAGGAGATAACTAGGAGGACTTCCCAGGAGCTCTGCACTTGAGCTCTTGTGAAGTATGAAATGTCCTAGCCAAAATGGGCTTTGTTCTTGTTCACGCAGCCTCGGGTAAAATAACAAATTCCTTTGTTGTTCTAGAGTGTTTTGGCCTTCAGAGCAGATGAGAAAAGAAAACTCTGCATAGTGAGACTCAGAACTTCCCTCTTGTTTAATCTCCTGTTGGCAGCTGGAAGATCTCACTCCACTGGAGTCAAGAACAGACAGACAAAATAAACCGGCGCCGAGCAGCCAGATTCTGATGGGGTTTAGAGGCTGTGAACTCACCGATGTCTGGCACAGAGAAGGAGATCTCGTCGTACAGGACAGATTGGTCCCTGGAACGTAGCTGCACGTTGTAAGACGTCCAAATGGTGGTGTGGTTCTCGTTGAAGAAGCACTCATCTGGTCTCTCCGAGCTGTAGAGGGGACATTCACTCCAGTTTGTCTCCGATGTGGTGAGGGGCCTGTTAGGTTGAAAGGGAACACAGTCAGTCTAGGAAATCTGGTTAACATGGCAGAAGAGTCCATCCGGGAAGAAAACAGATATTTTAGGAACTGCTGAGTTTTCTTTCATAAAGTTGGATCTGACCTCATGTCATTCTTCGTTTAGGCTCCATTTGTCTCCTTTTTACTAAACGTACTACAGGAAACAATGTGCCCATGTTGTTCTTTAATGGAATTTATTGTCTTTACTATTTCAACATTCAGCAGATTCAACTACATAAGCATCCCCCCGACCCCCACTAACAAGCTCCTGGTATCATTCTGGCTGAATATTTGACCCCTCTTCATTGAAGAAGTGCTAGAGGTCATCGAAACACTACTGCCAAAGATCTAACTAGTAGAGTATAGCCTAGACATTTTAACATGGTTGACGTTGGATCTTTGAGGAGACCATCGCAGAAGCTTAATGTCATGCTGCTTTATCTGTGTTAAATACGCCCACCTGTGTGCAGGTATTACATAAGGCTGTAGTCCTCTTTCTTTAGTCAAACAGCCCCACAGCCACCACCAAGTTTGACAGATGGTACAGTGTTCTTAGGTTTGAAAGCCTCGTCATGACTCTTCTAAACAGCTCAGTATTTGTCTCGTCCTTCCACAAAATTTTCCAAAGGCTGCAAAATTTCAGTCGAGCTACAATGTGTTAATTTTAAGGCCGGGGACTTCTTGCTTGTTTGATACCCTCTCAGTCAGTGTTGGAAAGTGTCACTGATGCTCCAGCGGTTTTCTATGTTGTTCCTGAACATCCAAATCAATTTCCTGTCCTCTGAGGTGGATGGTTTGAAACGTCCTCCAGACGATGACAACGTACCAACACATCTCACTAACCTGTATTAACATGTAATAGTTTAATTGATCATCTTGGATCATGGACTCATCTTCAGCTGTTTAGGCTCCAAATGATTTTCCCAGTTTGTGGAAATCTACAATGTGCCCTTGTTATATCTTGCCAGTGTTCCTTGGACTTTCCCATTGTTTTGGATGTTGATCAGTCCAATTACTGCGCTCAAACAAATCCTGCTTGTGCCACTTCACTCCATCATGATCATTAATAAAAAAGCTAATAGGCCATAGCCTCGTCAAGAGGCCATTTTAGATCCTAATAAAAGATTAAGCCTAATTTATGTTTATATTTGAGCTTCTGCATCCCATTGACGTTGTTTTACAATTTAAACAGTTTAAATAAATCATTAAAAGCCAAGCATTAACACGGCTTTCATTTATTTGGTTGGATGTAAAGCCTTTCATTGGAACAGCACAACGGTGACCCTCAGGTGGACTTCGCCTGGGTAAACTACATGGAAGATAAGGCTTGGACACGCTGGGTACACAGTGCAGGTATAACATGGCCCCAGTCAGATCAGTGGTGGAAAGATGTCGACTCAACACAATAATGTGCTACAGTTGGATGAGATATGCCTTGATTTTGTCATCTGAATTAACCCCAAGCTGCTACAGGTTCCAAACCATGAACTTTATTATTTATCTTCATACTTTTACATTTTAAGCACTTAGAAAATAGCCTTTTTGTACCTAATCTGTTGTCCCTGATCTACCTTTAAGTGGAGGAAAAACACAGGTTTATGTATTAGTGAAGACAATCATTTTCCCTTACAATCTGTTGAAGTAGAATAAGCGCAGATCCCTTGGTTCTGAGAGGTTCTGGAAAGAGCCGACACTCCATCTGCAGTGGAAAGTCTCCATGCTGGGGGAGATGCAGCCGGTGAGGTGGGGGCGGACTGTAAAGAAAAAAAACATATGTTATTTGCATATTATATTTAAAACTATCCACTTCTTTCCCTCTTTTTCCTGCTGTGTTTGAAGCCATCTGAGCTGCAGGACGGTAACTAAAGCCTGATTCCCCTCTGGCCGCAGGGTGTCCATCAGCGTTTTTCCTGGAAGTCCTTTTACTGCTCGTCAGGAGAATGCTGCAGGAGGAGGAGGAGAGTTCACTGCCTCTGTTGTTGTGGAATCGTTTGTTTGTTTTCGCTCTACCAAGAACTGTGCTTGCACAGAAACAGCCGCACGGCTCAGGTTTTACTGCCTGCACTAATTGAGACCATGTGTGCACAGAGCCGTTTTCTGTGGAGAGCTTCCAGCTGCAGGCTTCAGGCCCAGTAAACTTTGAATCTGTGCAAACTTGTTCATAGCAAACTGAGGGTTAGAAATGACCACATTATGTTGTCCTTTCCTCATATTTAACTGGTAAAACAATTATCTACAGTAGATACAGCATAGCCTATAAATTCTGCTGCATCTTTTGCAGCTTTAGTATTTGTGCTAAAAATGCAGAAGGTTTATAGATTAATGCGCAGAGTGATCAGCTGCAGATGAATTTATTGCTAAGAGCTTAATTTGCACAGGAGAAATTGAATCCAGCTCAAGTCACTTTTTACGAACAAGAAGAAGAAGAGTTTGCTTTAAATCAGCATCTGGTAGTATTAGCAATGGTTGCCTCCAAGGAGAGGAATGCTGCCATCCTCGCTTTGCGTCAAACAGCCTCACATACAGTTAACTGCAGCTAAAAGAACATCAGTAACTTCAAGCTGCATTGAGGAAGATTTCAGAGTCTCCTACAGAGTCATGTTGCCACCAGTGCAGAGCTTGTGCAGCCAGTCCTTTGCAACTAAACCACCAAGAACAGACTGAAACTCTGCAGGGAGAACAATGATGGATAGCAGAAGGCTGGTAAAAAGTTTTTTTCTTTGATGAATCCTTTCTCTGATTGTTTGGGACATCTAGAAAATCATTTCTCCAAGGAGGAAAAGCTGAGTGCTCCCATGACTTCTGTTTGGTACCAACAAGGAGGCATCCTGAAACAACCACGTGTGGAGTTGTATTTTTTTCCAAGGAAGTTTTCTGCCTCCAAAATCTGCCTGTGAACTCTGCCGTGAGTAAAGAGTGGGATCCGTACAGAGGATTGTCTGGTTCCAAATCTCTCTGAGACTCATAAGCTGCTACAATCTTCTTCCTGAAGGCCTCAGACAGCTCTCCAGATCTCACCAACCAAACTAGATTATTAGGGTTTATCAGGACAAATGTCCTTCAGAATGCTGACCAATGATGTTCTCCTCATGTGACCCTGATTTGACACCTATGTGACGTTTAGGTCAACTGAAACCAGAATAAATGTGGGGGTGTCCAAATTTATTCCTTCCTTAATACATTTTATATGAAGCCTTTAATGGTTTTTCTACAGTTTTTACATTACTTGGATGTTTCAGCGTTTCTAAAGAAACTATTTTAGACAAACACACAGGCTATTGTGGAGTGAATGAATGAATCAGTGAACGATATGGATATAATTTATGCGGTCTTTAATAACCTGCAGCTTCACCTTTGATTTAAAAATGTCATTTTCTGATTCCTCCAGTCTGACATGGCTCCTAAAGTCTGAACTTTAGAGAAGAAGAAGAAGAAGAAAGAAGAGGAGGAGGAGGTCAGACATTTTTACTTGATGACAAATAGGTGCAGATTCCTCTAATCTGCTTGGTGAACCCAGCGCAGAAATCAAACATAAAGCAGGAGCAAACAATTGAAAAAATAAAGTAGGTAGCAGTGCTTTTTAAATTTCTGCCTGAAAGTACTGATATGAGGAATGCAATAAAAATAAAAATTTAACTAATGGTGATTAAATCAATCAGTTGGACTGTAATAAGTTATGATCACCTGCTTTCAGAGAATGTCTTTATTAAGTTAAATATTCTTGTTTTTTAACTGTTGCCTTAAAACTGTAACATCAAGCTAAAAGGTGAGTAAAATTAATTTATGGAGCACAATTCTCAAAACATTTTCAGGATAAAATAACTGAAATAAAAGGAGAAATCATGAGAAATAAACAGAAACAACAGTGAGTCAATCTCACAGAATACTCTGTCGTGAGGGCCAACATTTATTTCCTTTTGTAAAATCACAACATTTTTTCTGAATTTCTTTCCAATAATAAACTGACCGTGCAGGATTTTATTGAAACAGTCAGATGTTTGTAGAAAAGGGAAGGGTAAATCATTGCAGATCATTGGGTCAACTGTTTTCTTGCCCATGCCTGCTGGATGCTTGTGGTTCTGCTCACTGCAGATTTAAGTTGACGTCAGAAACCCGGTTAATGAACGAGAAATAAATGGTCCATCTGTTTACAGGGCAGATTTGCTTATTTCTAGATCCGTGATCGGGACCGTGCAAAATCATTCAGAGGGCCATAAATGGCCCCTGGGGCCACACCTTGGACAACGCCTGCTATAGAGTTAATGGCCGACTGTAGGATTAGCAACCAAATACTGCATTCTTGATTAAAGTCCTCCTAACAGCCCATCTGCTGTCTGTGTTGGACTCTCTTCAAAGCAACAGTGATGATTTTCATCGAGCCTCAGCAGGCCAGCCTTTAATCCGCACCTTCACAGGTGCAGTCAGTGAAGCTACTGTGGGCAAGGCAGGAGACATCGAAACAAACAGAAAATGACAGAGTCGTCAACGAATGTCAGAACGCTGGCTGGGTGGTGGAAAAAAATCCCACAGCTGCAACGCGGATTCCTGCCTGCTGGTTTCCACAACCCCAAGCTGCTCTCCTGCAAGCTCTGAACATCGGCAGCGACGTTTCTACTATGCTCCAGAGTCCAACTATGTTCCTAACACAACCACCTGTTTCAGACTCTGGAGGAGCTGCAGAAATCCACAGCTCAGCTTGAAGTACCTCTTGATAGGACAACTGGTAATGCCCACTCCACAAATGTGAACTTTACAGAAGAGGGACGAGAAGAAGGATATTATTGAAGAAGTCCTGTTTGCAGGTAATCACCAGTCATGTTTAGGACACAACAAACATGTGGAACAAGGTGCTCTGGTGGAAAGGTTTTGTGTGGTGGAAACCAAACATCACCATGAACACAAGGCATGGGCTTGATGGTTGTGGTGATAAGATGATGTTTGCAAACCTCATGATTATCTCTTTCATCGCGGGAACTATTGTTTTCTACTGCTGGTTTCATAAAGCATCAATGTCAAATAGTTAACATGACTGAATGCAATTAGGATGGGATGTTCAGTGGTGACGTTGCACTACTACTGTAACTGGAGCATTGAGATGGACAATTTTACTATGGCTAGGTGATATTTTCAGTGCAGGATTTACATGCATGCAGTAATACATGTTTATTTCCAAAAATGTATTTCTAATTACTTTAAATTTCATCAATCGACATTAAAAAGAATACACCAGATACTGTGATAACGTTTTACGTCCATATCTCCCATTCCTGCTGAACCATCCCATCCCTACGGTGAAACATGGTGGTGACAGTATCATGCTGTGGGGTTGCTATCCTTCAGCAGGAACAGGAAGGCTGGTGGAGAAAAATCCATGGAAATCCTGGAAGAAGCCATCCAAAGTGTGGCCAGGGGCCCATTTGTTTGGTGCCCCGACTTAAGTTTAAGAATGGTACAAATGTGGCCCTCTAGCAAATGGAGCTGATGCAGATGGAGACTTCTTGTAATTTTTTAGAGAAGAGATTTTCAATGACAAATGTATATTTTCTTAAATTTCTTTCATTTGCTTTAATGTTAGTTTTATAGTAAGAAGGGCCACAAAGAGCCAGAGACTTTCCTCAAAAACAGCCTGGGGCACGCCCATTCATCAAGCTCGGCTAAAGACAGCGAGGCTTTAAGGACGTTCTGGTTTGTGTTGCAGAAAAAGACCGAAAAACCTTTTCTAGACCAAGAAAACAGAAAATATTATATTTGGTTATATGTTATATAACCAAAGAGTTAGAAAACCTTTCACCTCAGACCCTTATACTTGGACCTGTAATCATTTTTCATGTAAAATTATTTTCTCTTTTTATTAGAAGAAAATAATGCCGGCCCCTTTTTTGGTCTGCTGTGCTAAATAAGCTAATGCATATGTATGCCACACTTTTCAGAAATGTATTCGCAAAAGAAAAGCCTGAGCATTAATAATTGCTCTGGTTTATTGCATAAAATCCCAGTAAAGTACAATGAGGTTGAAATGTTAACCCTAACTCTAACCCTGAAATGTGGAAAAGCTTTCATCATAGTTACTACTTAGATAGAAACATAAACTCAGAACCAGCTTGAGCAATAATAATAATAATAAAACAAAGATTCCCAGTAAATGCAAAGTGGGTTCTAATGCTGAGGATGAATGTTTCTATTTAAACACCACTGTCTTATGTTTGCATCTGGCAGGAGGCCACTGCAGCAGGAAGGGACATGAATATACAACAGGTTGTTCTCTGAAAGTGCAGAAACATTAAACCAGCTTTTATTTCTTTACATTTTCCTTCCAAGCAGACAAACTTTCTGGTAATCTCTCTTAAAACGACTTTCTGAACCATTTTCTTGGAAGCAGTGCATAAAGCAGGTGGGATGGCTCCAGCAGTTCTCTCTCTAATGAAGACTCCCACCAGAACGTTTTTATTGTTCCTGATATCTCTGAAAAAAGCTTGGGGCAGCATTTTTTTTTAAAACTTGCAACCACACGGTGACTGGATCATCCTGGAGGGCATCAGCCGCCGCTGGTGGACCGTCTTAACCTCACTGGCAGGTTCCGTGTCACACGTCCGGGCTGGTTGCACGCTGAGAACAAGTCAACTGTGTTTCCCAGCTGAGAACAGCAGCGTTGCAGCACATAATGTTGATGACGGTGATGCATGCTATGCCTCTGGCCCACTTCAGAGAACCAGTCAGGGGTTAAAAATAACCTGTTTACCAGATCGATGGCTCCGCCTCCTCCTCCAGTTTGGAGCTCAGGATTAGGAGAAAAATCTGACACCCAGCTATGCGGGGCCTTCAGTGGCTCAGTGAGCAGAAAACTCAACCTGTGGGTTGGTTTTAACTGCAGGGCAGCTTTTAAAACTGACAATAATCATAACCTGTGTTTTTACTGGGAGAGAATATCAGGAGAAAAACAGCTTCTTCCTTCTTTGCTTGTTTCGAATGCAGATTTGGGAAATATGGAGGTAGTTACTTTGCCAAATAGGAAACATCTGGTCATTTCTCACTGTTTTCCCACTTTCATCATTGCAGCAGATTTCTCTGCAAGCACTGAAACCTGACAGGTGGCCCATAGCTCAACGTACTGTTTGGTGTTCTACCAACCAAATAAAGAACACGTGACTCAATGAATCATTGACTCTGTCTGGGTGCCAGGTTTCTCCATCCACACTATTCAGCCTCAGAAATCTTCCTGAATGAAGATGGAGTGATGAATCTTCAACCAGGTTGAAATCATCTGGTCCACGTACTTTTTGGTCAAAGGCTTCTTCACTGAGGAAAATGTGTTTTTTGTGGCGTCTAGATTTTTAGATATTTTATTTTATCAGTAAATAAATCTGGATGGATGGATGGATGGATGGATGGTACACAGATTGATTGCGATATAGAAAAATCTCTGTATTTCCACAGGTATTTAGACTTGGAAAACCCCCTAAAATAAAATTCCAGAATTTTTCAGACTGCGCAGGATCCTTGAACTTTGCCCGGCGACCTTCACCAAATCATTTCATCCTCAGCTGTTTGTCTGCATCTCCACTGCTTCCAGAAACTTCCTGGGAGTTCAGTTGGCCTCTGCAGATCTTCCTCAGGTCCTGCTCGTTGTTCCCTGCCCCACAGTGAGGCTCTGAGCAGAACTCTGAGAACCTCCTGGTTAGAAGAACCGGGCCAACCCGCTCGTCAACATCGTGTTCCTGTGTTTGTCCAGCGGCTGTCAGGCAGAGGTCACTGCTGCTGAAAGTAAACACTGGAGCAGCACGTCCTCCGCTCTGCATGCCGGGATTATTTCCTAGGTGGGAATATCACCTCACATCGTGTTCAAGGACTGATTGCTGAGCCGTCACCAGATCTGCAGTAAACATGTTTACACCCTGATTTATCCCTGAACGGTGCCAACAGCCTATTTCAGGGTGAAACACGACATCCTGGCTGCATGTATTTTTATAAATCCAGATGTGTTTCCTGGCCGCCGGGATGCAGGAAACATTCATTTCTTTTAAAGGACAAACTCGTCCCATTAATGATCAGCCGGAACGCAGTTTATTGTCTGTCGGGCTCTTTGGCCCCTCTGTGTTAAGCCCGTGTTTTTCCTCTTACTGGATCCAGTGGAGTCTGTGTGAAGCCGTCATTATGATTTCTGCTGGAAGCACAAAGGCCAGGAGATTATTCTGAGTCAAATGTTCAGACACCAATCAGTTTGCTCTCTCCAGGGAAATAGAGCCTCATGTTCAGCAGACAGAGGAGCTGCTTCCTGCATCGGATTGTCTCAGCACAGATTAAAGCCCCAAAGGGATTTTTAACATATTAAACTAGAAATCATTCTATTTTTCTGCACTGGCTGGACTTCGCTGTCAGTTTTTCCCATTTTAAATCCATTGTGTTGATAGTCTTTCCCAAATAAAGTGAAATCTAACCAATTTTGTCACGATCCTAACAAGGTGAAAGTGTCTGGAAGGCGCATGGCAGGAAAACATGTGGGAACAATAACAAAACGGGCCACAAATCCAAACAAAGCTGGGAAAAAAATCACAAATGAAGGTCTCTGTGAAGGTCTCCGCTGAGCCTGGGTGGGAAAACTTGTCTACCCCCCTGGCCCCCCACCAGAGTCCAGTTGATTCCTAGAAGTAGAACCTCAGACGGCTTCAACAAGGCTGGGAAATGAAAGGAGTTATTTTAGTCGACCCATATTTAAAATGTCCCAGCCGTCCTGCAGTAAACCCTGGATCTGGGAGCACTGGAGTGTCCTCGAAGGAGATCATTTTCCCAGTCTGCTTTATGCATGTAAACTCGTCATTTCTGTCACGTTTATCTGGTTTTATTTCATTTTGTTTTCTTGTTTCTTCTCTCTCTACTCATTTTATTTTTTCATTTTTAGTTTATTTACCATTTTCCTCTCTTTGTTCAGTATTTGGAGTTTGTTTATTAAATAAAATAAAAAACAAATACACAAACAATTAAAATATGTTTCAATTCTAATAAAATTTGAATAAAGTAGAACATAAAATAATAAATAAAAATAAAATATTACTTAAAGTGATAAATAAAAAGATTCACTGATTTCACGATGAAATAAATACACTTAATTATTATTATATAGGCGACTGTGGCTCAGAGGAGGAGAAGCCTTCATGCAATCAGCATTTTGTGGGTTGATCTGAAGAGTTCACGATGACAGATTGTCCTGTCAACATCTTCGTGGATCTCTGCAGCTCCTCCAGAGCTACCATTAACTTCTAGACTGCTTCTCTTAATTATGCTCTTCTTTTATTTGGGAGTTTTAGAGAAAAGGGGGATACATACAAATAGAAGATTTTAAGTTGTAAAAAGAAAAATGAAAACCATGCATCATTTTCCTGCCAACTGACAATTAAGGACTACTTTGTGTTGCTCATCTTGTTTTTTGGCAGAAATCAGTCAGATAGGGTGTCACACTCTGGTGTCCTGTAACGTTTAGATGTGTCCCCGTGAACACAAGTCAACACAAGCAGAAACATCTGAAAGCTGCAGCTGTCTGACTTTGACTCTACGACCAACAAGATGCTGGTTCTCGTCTAATTTTGCTGTCGTAGAGTCATTTCAGCACACGGTTCCCTCAAACGTTTCCTTCTTCATTACAAAACAAAGGCCATAAAACAGAAAACCCAAACACTTCACCTAACCACTGAGTGTTATGCAACCAAACCCAGATCCAGATGTCGAAGTATGACCTAAACATTGAACCTGACTTCAGCTGAAATGTGACCTATGTGTGGAGTGCAGCCGCTGCACCAAAATCCAGGCCTCCACACTGAACAGCTTCCCATTGTTTGGCTGTGGAGTGTTCCCTGCTCTCCAGGATTCCTGGTAAGCCCCTTCACCAGAAACCCACGCTCTGTGGAGGGCGCCGATGTTGTGCAACACATATTGTGCTCATCTACTGGCCAAGGCTGCAGAGTTCTTACTGATTTAAAGAGCTGTTTACGCTCATGAAAGTACATTTTAGTGTCCTGACAACCCAACAAACCTACAGCAAGGCACAAACAGAGCAGCTTCAACACAAAATAACAGGAGACAGAGAGTTTCCTGGGGAGTAAAAACATGCCCTAGTGACCTGAAATAAACTGAACAATTATTAATAGTTAAATGTTTATGTCATACCTTGTTCAAGTGCCTGGAAGGCAAGGGCGTGAAGGGAGAAGAGAAGCAGAGCGAGCGCTGAAGACATCATGTTGAGCTGTGATGGAAACATTAACTGAATGTTAGTTTGTCAACGCGTTCCACCCAAAAAACCCACAGAGGTCCAGCCCACTAATGCCATGAAGCATCCTCACTCTCCCCCCACCCCACCCCGGAGCAGAGGAGAACATCGCATATTTTCCTGTCAGTCATCAAACCTGGAGGAGTTTTCTGCACAGAAATATTTCAGAATAAAAAGGAGTTCTTCTGAGCTCAAGTTTGATGATTTCCAGCTGTTATAGTGATTTTAGGATTTCTTTGCAACATTTTTTTCCCCAAACGGAACGATTGCAGAACAAACAACTGCATTGGTTTTTAAAAGTAGCAACTGGGTCCCCAGGTTTAAAATTATTTCCCCTAAAAAACACAGGCTCAAATATATAGATAGAGTCAGCCTTTAATAAGCGGTGCCTAAGGTTGGAGAATATATTTTAACTTGACAAGGCCTTCAGGTCAGTGATCATGACTGAGGGCAGCCCTAAAAGAAAGGCGAGGGATTCAGACCCGACAACACTGTGCCTACTGTCAGGTATGGTGGTAGCTGCATCATGCTGCGGGACGGGTTCACTTGAGGAGGAGTAAGTTTACCTCAAAACAACAGCTGGTGAAGATGACGACTCAAGCTTGAGACTCACACAAACACAGGCTGTTGCTGGCTAATAAGCGGTTCATGATAGCTGTAGCTTCGTAATTATGACCAGGCAGACCATATGCTTGTTTCTGTTTAAATCTTAAATGGTAAAAATACAAAATATTTATATTTACAAAGAGTACATGAACAGATCACAAAGTCTTACTTTTTCCAGTAGAACTGGTGCTTATTAAATCAGAATTAACACAGGATAACCATAGGGGATAACAGTTTAGGCATGGGTCCGAACTGTCAATGATAAGGTTCTTGCTGGCCAAAAAAATTCATTAATTAATTAACAAAAATAAAAGCACCAAAAACTATTTTATAAATAATTTTTCTTGCTCAAGATTTTATTAAATAAGGTTTTAATTTGTTGGTAATCATTTAGCCCTAATTAAAAATAAAAAGTCTGTGCTGGAGGGCCAGATTCACATCATTGTTGAACTGCAGTCGAGGGCCGCACCAAATCAGTCCAGGGGCCGCAAATGGCCCCCTGACCGCACATTTGAACACCCTTGTTTTAGGCTGTTTAATTGCCAGCTTGTGTACCTGCAGGTAAAAAGACTTTGAGGAAAAACACCCTGAGGATTTCTCCTCACATTGTAATCAAACTGCTCATTGAAATGATCATCACTGCTGAACAGAACATCTTTCAGTTTAATTTTCTAAAGAAGCTTGGTCACAGCTTCTGGAGCATAAATCCAAAGTGACAGCTAAGAATGAACCACGCCTCTTGGCTACTTGCCTGTGAGCACAATTTGCTCATTGTTTTCCCAGAATTCACATCACCTAATCTTTCTTTAAAGAAGTCAAGCAGCGGGGTTAATTCATCATTTTCATTCCTAGAAATTCACATTTATTCACCCTTCCTGGAAGACGCAGCTGTGAAACAGAGTTCTGGTTGGGATGGCCTCATCCAAACAGCTCAGGGTCAAGCCCCCCCCCTCCGTTGGTTTTCTGGCAAACATCTCAATTGTCTGATCCTGGAAAGCGGACTCGGCCAGGGCCCGCTGAGGTTAGGTTTCCTAATTACAAGGTGCCATTTAGGGAAGCTGCATTTGGTTTAGATCAAGATGACAAACGGGTGACACCTTTAATTCATGGGGGTTTAAACATGAACTGAGCTATGAATATACACTGGATCTGATTGCAATCAACCCATCAGGCTCCGTTATATACTGATAAAACTAGATATTTATATACACTGGATGAAAACACACAACTATTTTATTATCACTGTCTGACATTAAATCAACTTTCCCTGTTAGGATTGCCTAAATTATTTCTATTTGCTGAATGCCAGAGCATTAAGAGAGCTGTTTTATTACGTTCTTTACAGTGAGAGGCTTCCATACTCTAAGATTATTGTGTCTTTATATCAGGGTGAGAATACTGGACCTCCACAAGTCTGATTAATCCTAAAGTACAATTCCCAGATGCCTCAAGGTGCCACGTTCAAATGTTCTGACAGTTATTTGTACGTAGAAACAGCACCGGGGATGTCCAGCTATCATACGGTTCGGAAAGGAGACTGGTTCTGTGTCCCAGAGATAATCGTATTGGTATGAAACGATCGAATAAACCCAGAACCTTGTGAAGATGCTGCTGAAGCTGGTAGAGAATGTCATTATCCACAGTGAGTCCTGGACCAACATGGCCTGAAAGGCCACTCAGAGAGGAAGAAGCCCTACCCCTGATCCTGGAAAAATTGGTAACTTTCCTAACATTTATCTACAGTTTTCCTTCTTAGATCTTTGCTGCGGTCCTCCATCTGAAGAGTCCAGGACCTTTCAGCCTTCGCTCACAGAACTACTTTTTATTCTCAGTTCCAATAAAACTAACTGAGATGGGGAAAAAGCTTTCATGTATGCTGCTCCCTTTGCCTGAAGCGAACTGCAAAAAGGTCTCATTGGAGGCTTCTAATGGAAATGCTGGATGACTTGGAGTCGGACACATCTGTTTGCAGATGTTTTGTCGGATTTTTAGAGCTGAATTTGTCAGCTTGAATGGATTTCTTAAAACGTCTGTCTGTAAAACATTTCATTTTGTGCTGCTGTCTACAGAAGGACACTCTAATTACAGAGACTTTTAATCTTCACAATGCTTTTCCTGGTTTAATAAAGATCAAATAAAAAATAAAATGAGTGTCAAACTAATTTTCTTAGCTGCAGTCAATCACGATCACCAACCAGAACTACTATACCTCATTCTTGTCAAGTTAGACAACATCCCAGCCACTGATTAGATACATGTATGTAAATATTTCAACCTGTATGTATAATTTTGCTCAATTGTGTAATAGATTAAAAAAAAGATGATAAATGTAAATTTTTGCACCCATATCTTGTTTTGAAATTAATTCATGTTTTTATACATTTATTTCAGCACACGCTTGAACATGAACTTTTAAGCCCATGATGAGTGGATGGGAGCATTTGAATGGAATTTGTTTTTATACCTTTATAACATTCAATGAAATAAATAAAAATAAAAATACTGATCCTTGATCAAATTTCAATTTCTTGGTCAACATCAATTTAAAGGGGGCAATCAATCTAAATCTGGGAGGAAATGATAAATCTCTTCCCCTAAAAATCATTAAGCAGTAGCTGAATGATTTATTTTTTCTTGGAAAATAATAACCAACCATCATTTAGCCTTTAAAGCCGCCCAGTTTCAGTGGGACCCCAGTCTGTTTGCACAGTTTGAAGCTCCAACCATTCCGTTATCTCCCTCTGAGCCTGATTTATAGGAAATGTTTAAATGAAGCTGCATTAAGCTCACGCAGCACAGACTGAAAGATGCTCAAACCGAGTTTAAAACACAAAAAGATCCCAGTTTGGAGTTTAAGGAGAGCAGAAGATCCTGGTGGTTACCTTTCGCAGAAAACCCACAGGTCTGACCCCGTAGAAGCCCCCCCTGACCACCGCCGCTGCAATGGTCCGTTCCCAGTCCTGGAGCTTCTGCCGGGTTTCCTCGACAGACAAACCGATACAACGGCGACCAGGCACGGAAATTACGTCCAAAGTGGAGCTACAGAGAGCCGCTGACAGCAGCTGAAAGTGTTTCACCGGGAGAGGAGCGACAGTTGGAGACAGAGCCGTCCTCGCCGCTGTTTGACAGCGACTTTCTGGCGCGCTGCGGCTGCTTGAAGCGGGGATAGACACACATAGAGAGGGGCGCCATCTGCTGGTGGAGACCGGGTACAGCATGACAAAGAGGCGGCAGGCCTTTCTCGTGACTTTTCTAGTTCATTTCCTTTGTAAATGTAAAGAAAAGTCATATAAAACGTATGTTACAACTTTTAAATTAAGAACGCCTTTCCAACAGAATAAAACCAGACGGAAAAGTATTAGACCCACTGAATTTTCTCAGAATTCCAACTTTTTTTCTTGGAATTCTGACTTTAATGCAGATTGGGATCTGGAACAAATGGGAGCAGCTGAAAAAAAACAAAAAACGTTTCAGTGGCTTCAATAATACCCCCCTGTAAAACCCACAAGAGCGTGACGGTATATTACTCATGCAGTTCTGCAGATATTCAGACGTTTTTGCTGATTCTTCTTTAAAAAATACCTCATGCTCAGTCAAATTACATATTTAAGATCCGTTTTAAAGCCATAGAACAGGTTATTAATTGGATTTATGTCTGGACTTTGACTGGGCCATTCTAACCCACAAATGCTCTTTGATATAAGCCATAGCATTGTGTCTCAAGACTTTTGCAGCCTCTAAAAGGTTTCCTTCTAGGATTGTTCTTTCTCTGCCTATGAAAGCAATAATTAGTCAGTGCAATTCGTGCAAAATTCTAATTATGGATTAAAAAAGCACATATTTTGAAAGCATTTCAATCAAATGGGGCTCTAGCGCAAGACCAACTGAAATGTTTTAACCTTTAGTCTGATTGTGCAGAGTCAGCTTGTGATCCTGGATAAACAACTGTGATGCAACTGCTCCCATCTTTTTCCACTGGGTCTTCTCTCAGCAGATTTCTTCACATATTTAGAGTAAGCAGCCGAAGCATACAGAATAAACAAACTTGTCTGCTGGACACAAGCGTCTGTCCAACAAAACCCGTTATTGGGTAAATAACACCAGGTTCTCTCTGTACGTGACTCACTACGAGAAGCTGTTCAGCTTGGATCTGGTTGTTCACTCTTTATCAACAAATGTTTCTTCACTGAGGGAATTCCTGAACTCTGGGGAGAGTTAAGAAATCCACCCCGCCTCCATTGGGCTTTTATATGACCCTGCATATTACAGTGCCGAACCAGATAAGAAGGAGAAACTCTGAACAGCTCAGCATGAAGGTAAACCCCTCAAATTCCTTTAGATTTACATTTAAAATCTGATAGGTCACACACAATCGGTTTCATCTGGAAACAACAAAAAATATCAACTTTTTAAGTTTAAGTAAAACCTCTTCTTGGTTTTTGTTTACAGTTGCATTTGGTTGCTGCTTTAGCACTGTCACTTACCCTGGTGTCACCAATTTGGTAAGCAAGCATTACATTTAACCCTGCGGTTGTTTTTATAGTTTGCTGGAGTTTATTTGTTAGACAGCCACGTTAAATTCATGTCTTCTAAATGGATTGTCCAACAGATGTGGTTTTGAAGTCTCTTCTCATCTCATCTACCATTGTTCTCAAACTGCTAAATCTTTAAGGGTTGTATATAAGTTATTTCTAAAAAGTGTAATGTCTTCTTCTCTCAGTTGTCAGCAGCGAGTAAACTGCAGATGGGGGTCTTATGGAGCCTGGTCTGACTGCGATGCCTGCACCCGTACAAAGGTACCCAGACACACTACACATGATTTTTGAGTATTTCAGTATCGTTTCTGGAGGATTTGAGCAAACCAAAATCCAGTTATGTACCTAAATGTATTTAAACATAAATTTGGTCCACCAGGCTTTACAGTGTGAACATAGACCTGTAAACGCTTGACTCAGAGCACTGTAAACTTTACAGTAGAGAAAGTGTACAGAAGAGACACTGTTTTACCTCACTTTAGGTAATAATGTTGCATAGCTTAGTTCATCTTAGCTTAGCCTTCCTTAGCTCAGTTTACTTATTTATTTTAATTTTACCGTAGTGCTTAGCGCTTGTTTTCTCATCCCTTACTTTAGCTTGGCCTAGTTTATTTTATTTTAAAGGATATTTTAATTTACGTTAGCTAACATTTATTCATCTTCTATACCACTTATTCCATAGTGGGTCACGGGGGGAGCTGGTGCCCATCTCCAGCAGTCTACGGGTGAGAGGCGGGGTCCACCCTGGACAGGTAGCCAGTCCATCGCAGGGCAACACAGACACACACAGGACAAACAACCAAGCACTCACTCATTTACACCTAAAGGCAATTTAGAGAGACCAGTTTACCTAACAGTCATGTTTTTGGACTGTGGGAGGAAGCCGGAGTACCCGGTGAGAATCCACACATGCACAGGGAGAAAATGCAAACTTAATGCAGAAAGACAGGAGCTGAACCCAGGACCTTCCTGCTGCAAGGCAATAGTGCTACCAACTGCACCACTGTGCAGCCCACGTCAGCTAACATTAATGCTGAATTAGTTTATATCACCTTGGCATATAATAATTTATCTTGTTGCACTAGCTTATTTTATTTTATTTTATTTTAGCTTAGTGTACCTTATCTTATTTCTGCTCACCCTAGTTTATATTATATAATTTAACTAAACATATCTTGTTTACATTATAGCAGCTTTAGCTTAGTACACCTTGTCTAATTTTATCCTCTTTTTCTTTTTATCTTACCTCAGTTCACCTTAGTTCGCTCAAGCTCACTTTACCTTATTTTGACTGACTTTAGTTTATTATATTCTTTCTTTACTTAGCTTACCTAAGTGTAGTTTACCATATTTTAGATTATTTTATCATACGTTTGGTTAGAGTACATATCTCTTTTTATCAAAACTCTATTTTAAGTTGTTTTATCTTAACCTAGCTTCATATATTGTTCTAGAATTGCGCCGCTCAAGGTGGCGGCAGGTTGGAGTAGCTCTGTCACTTTTGATTCTGATTTGTTCTTTTTTGGGAACTATTCCTCTTGTGGTGGATACAGTTGATTTTTTTTTTTTTTTTTTGGACAACTGTTCTCTCCGGTGTCAGATACTGTGCAGCTTGGAGGATTTTTCTTAATACTTGAAATTTAAAGGAACCAGTAAGGTCTACTTCCTCCACGGGAGAAAACACTGATGTCAGGTGTTCAAGCTTTGTGATGAGTAAAACCAATAATCCCTCAGCATGCCTAATTATGATAAAATATGCCATT
>JAHUTJ010058890.1:0-18525 GCA_036250325.1 Characodon lateralis
TAAAATGACTAACGCATTAGCTGCGTTAAAATGACTAACGCATTAGCTGCGTTAAAATGACTAACGCATTAGCTGCGTTAAAATGACTAACGCATTAGCTGCGTTAAAATGACTAACGCATTAGCTGTGTTAAAATGACTAACGCATTAGTTGTGTTAAAATGACTAACGCATTAGCTGTGTTAAAATGACTAACGCATTAGCTGTGTTAAAATGACTAACGCATTAGCTGTGTTAAAATGACTAACGCATTAGTTGTGTCATAAATGACACGTGTTGTCCCTGAGCTGATTCAGCACGTGTTAAAACTGAACACAGCATGTGTTGTTTTTGACACATCTGTTTTAAGAGTGTTCATAGACACATAGACATGTTGTGGCTGCCATCAGTGGCAGTTACGCATTTTTGGTCATTTTCATAGTTTTAAAATAAATAAGTTAAAGTAACATGATTCAGGTTTATTAATATCTGAGTGTAATATTGTTGTAAAATGCATATTTAAGGGTTGCATGAATGTTTCAGGGTGGAACCAATGTTTAAGTTGTTGGGTTTGGATTGATTTTTTGGTTGCACACCATCTCAGTAGAGGGCAGCATGTTTCTTTTTTGGATAAGACAGATAGACCTGAGGAAGCATGCGGCGAAGTTTCGTGCAGTGAAGGTGTAAAGAAGATGTACTCTGTGAGGTGTTTTGTTGACCCCTTCGGGTTGGTGCGGCCAATGAGTTACAGAATGTTGATATTTTTTTCTCACGGCATCGTTGATGACAAAGTGTGGTTAAATGCCAGCAAATATCAAGAACGCCTTGTGTCCGTCTATCCACTTGGAGGGAGTCACACATGTGCATAGACACGTAAACATATTTTTGGCACTAATTGAACCCCATATGCACTGCGCGTTTCCCCACGTAGGGAACAGATGCGCTCTGCTCTGGCCGCTTGAAGCACGCAGGGTTGTTGCGCTGCGTCATTATGAATGACCCAGCTGCTGATGTTTTTCCCGCTGCTATGTTCTGCTCCTGCTTTTCTGGACTGTTAGTTTGTTAAGCTGTGTCGACAATATTTACAGCACCAGGTTTGTCATCTCAGCCTCCGCCCTGACGAGATTATTTATCCTCCCTGTTCAGGTGCGCCGGGCGCCTCTGAGTGCGTATTTACGCATCCTGAAGGCCGGGTTTGAAGTTGTTTTGCAAGCAGATGCTTTATGTTTGTGGTCCGGATCGACCCAGTGAGGCAAAGACTACTCGGCTTCACCTTTAACACACTAGCCTTAAGTTTCACATTTCAATAGCCTTAAAAGACGAAGCCTTTACGAAATAGGATGTTGTTAACCTACTAACCCCAGATTCAATAAGAATAGGCACAGCCCTTTAAGATCTGGGCTTCACTGGTTCCTAAAGGCTGAAGAAAAACAGCTATTTGGGAACCGTTTGTCCGGTCTCAACGTCATTTACACTCAGTGAGACCCAGCAGGCAGGTAGCATAGTGGTCAAAATGTAATAATACAATTTTAAAATCTTTGTGTCTATTGTGGTGTGTGCCGGGGCGACCGTGGCAGAGGTTCGGGTTGCTGGTTCGAGCCCCCGCTATGTTATATTGTCCACTGATGGTGGTCAGAGGGCTCGGTGGCGCCTGTGTATGGCAGCCTCCCATCAGTCAGTGTGTGGATGGGTGGATGACTGAATGAACTGTGAAGCGCTTTGGGGTACAGGCCATTTACCATTTGTGTAGATATGCAGGTGATATCCAAAGATTATTAATATTCGTGACATAGAGGCCCACTCTGTCTTTTTGGGTTAAAAACCAAACAACAGTAGAATCATTTCTGTGTTTTCTTCCCATATCAGTCTAATGTTGTCCTGACTCTCTTAAACTTCACCTGTAAGCTGAAAAAGTTAATGACTGACAGGAAAGTTTAAGTACTGCGAAAGAAAAGGTCCTGACCCAGAGCCAATTACTGCCCAGCTTCCTCTTATAAACAGACGTATTTAATCAAAAGCCTTTAGCTCTTACAAGGTTTCCAGTGTCTTGAACTTTAGATTCTTTAGTTACCAAAATCTAATTGTGTTTCTTAAAATTAGCTACGTATACATTTAAGAGACTGAATGTTAAAATACAACTTTCTTTTTTTACAAATTAGGTATGCACATATTTAGCAGCCACAAACTTTCCCTTAGAGATAATCTCAACACTACAACAATGCTTCTGCTTGACATTTCCAGGCCCAAGTCTGGTGTTGGTTTGTGCATCTGCCCATTCGGAAAAGCCCAGAGAAATGTGGGGAGAGGGAAATTTCACTCTCACCCACAGGAGTGACTAAGTTATCATCACCGCCGTTAGCGGAAAGTCAAAGGATCATATGCACACCCACACTTTCAGTAGAGGAACATCACTACCATCGCCAGTGATGTGCTCAAGTTGAGTTGGATTTTGTGCGTCCAGTATCTCCAAATGACAAGTTTACTTCCCTTCTTGGTTCTGAGGTTTTACTCTTACTGCTGTGCTGTTTAAGTAACAGATGCAACTTTTGGCAAAAGCAAAAGAGATCATTTTAAACAAGACAAAGGTTAAGTAAAAGTCTCTGTTTTTGTCCTTCTTATGTGTTGCATGGATCTAGAGAGACACATAATAGCAGCAGTCAACCACAAACACCCCAGAGTTCTGCTCAGGAGTATCTGCTTCCTCTCTGACATGTTTACTTTGACACAAACATTCAGATAACACAGGAAACTGTGGTATGAGCCTCACAGGCTTGTTCTGCAAAGGTGAATTTCTTTTCAAGAACAAAATATATGAACTCATGTTTCAGTTGGTGCATCCTTAATCAAACATTCTGGAGAACTCCTCAATCAACAACATTTTCAGCCACAAATGACCTGAAATAAGGGAAAAAATTTTAGCTATGCCTTTCTGTCTTCAGTTGGATATTTAACTTGTTCTCCTATTTTCGATATTTGGGCTTAAGTGCATAAACATTTCCAGAGGTAACAATATTAGAACAAGAAACCAGCCACACATCAAAGCTTATTTCAAGTGAACATGAACTAGATTTTACTTCCTTTTCACTTCTAGCAAGGTCGCACACTCCAAGTACTTCTGCTTATTGTCAGTGCGGGCAGGACCTCATTTTAGTTTGAATGGCACAAGTCCTGTTCGACTGTACACAAAATGCAGAAAGTTTTCAATGGGAATAAACTGGTTTCTGTACGGGTGACTAAATGTTTCATAGTGATGCTTATGAAAGTAATGGGAAACGTTTTCCTACAGACGATAACAGATTACTGTAAATCCTGACAGAATTCTTTAAAAGTTGGAAAACTAAAGAATAAAAAAAACTTTTATATTTTAGAAAATTTATACTTTCAATTGTTCATCCTTTTTCATTTGTAAAGATCAACAAAGTTGAGTTTTAGGTTAGATTTAAAGAAGGTTTAAGGTTGGATATTGGACATTCGTGTTCCTTGGGTTCAGTGGGGTCTTCCTCCCGTTTGACCCGATGCAGACGGTCTGATTATGGACAGCTGCTCTCTGTCTGCTCCCTCTGTTGCTGAAGCTCATCTGCTTCCAGGTTCTAAGTGTTAAGCTATTTGTTTTGACATGAAAATAATAAGGCGTACCTAATTAACTGGCCATAGAGTATAGACTATATAAAGCATAGACATACAGTATAGACTTGTTGACTTATAGCTTAGCAGCTAAGGTTATATTTTGAGCAACTCATTTGGTTTATTGAAAGGTATGAAAGGTTTTAAAGTTATATCCTCCACACAAACTGATAAAGTTTCTATGTATTCAGGTGATGCATTCTGTCTTGGCTGGTGAATATTATGTGGATTTATTTATATTCCTATTACCATTTTACATATGACCTTTTTATTGTCCATTTGGAAACATTTCCAACAAAATCAGACACAAAATCAAGAATTTATAATTACTAAAACATCCTGTAAAAACAGTCTATATTAGTCCAAAACTGGCAAATTCAATGTTTCATATCTTCCTTATTAGTTGTGTTACCTATATGTTGAGGCAGCTAAACACTTCTGTTATTAATGATTTTTAAGCAGCTAAGACATCTAGAGAATAAATGTGGCTTGGCAGTTTCAACAGGTTTCAAATTCACAATATTTAGCTGTGAAGAAAAGAAAGAAAGGAAATAAAAAACGATATTTGTAGGTCGGACCTCCTCTTTTAGTGAGCACCAAAAACTGTCCTAATCAGTATCACTGCCCCCGTTCAAGTTGCTGAGCGTGGCCTCATAAGAGGCTGTGTCCACCACCGATTTTATCCAGTCATTTAACTCAGACACATCTTCTGATGTCTTAAGACGATCCTGGATGCTGTCTCAAGACCAACCGTAACCAGTGAAAGCAATCCTTCTGAAATGTTTGGCATTTGGGACCCGAGGGACTTCTAAACCAGACCAGTCCCTCGAAACCTCCAAGACTGTGGTCCAGAAGCAACCAGAGAACATTCCCATAAACAGTGTAATTATGTCCCCACTTTTCTTTACATTTCCAGCACATATTATTCGTCATTAATTTCATTCTACGTAATCTGGTAAGAGTATATTATCTATGCGACAACTTGTACTGTTTACATTTTTTCTGTCCTCCTGCACATATTTGCCACCATCTGATAGAACATCTAACCATTTTCCATTAATGTACTCTATCCTCAGATTCATACTTTCATACGTTTTAAAAATATCTAGCAGAATTGTAATGAGCAACATCATAACCATATAGTTAAACTGAGGGGCTGTGAATATTTTGATGATACTAATCTTTCCCCACAATGTTAGTTTAATCTTCTCCCATTTTTACAAATTGGTTTAAATTTGACAAAGAAGGTTAAATTTAATAAAGGTAATTCCTCCAAAATTGAGTCTAATCCCCAAACATTTTATACATACTTTTCTACCATAAACTGATAACAAGGAGGGGATAAGGGCATGGTGCAGTTTATTTTGTAGCCTGAAACCTTTGAATAGGCCTTTATAGTGTCCATCAGATGTGGCAAGGATGTAAGTGGATCAGAGCTCAGGACTAAAATATCACCCCGTAAAGAAGTACTTTATGTTCTGTTGACCTTGTTATTCCCTTATTCTCTCTAATGCTCACTGCTGAAGTTTCCATAAAAACAACGAACAACAAAGGGCTGAGAGAACAACCCTGATGAGTCCCGAAAAAAGGGGAAATAATTCCATCAGTTATGACTGCAGCCTTTGGTTTTTTGTACAATATTTTTATCCATTTAGTAAAATGTGATCCAAATCCAAAGTTTGATAAAGGCGAGAAAAGAAAGTCTTGTTCAATCTCATCAAACGCCTTCTCTGCGTCCAAGGAAATGGCAGCTACAGACTCATCTTCTAAGCCACATAAAGTTCAACAGTTTTCTAATGTTGTCAGAGGAACAACGGTTCTTCATAAAACATTTTGATACTGGAGAGGACTTGTGAGCATAAAGCCAGGACCTTAGTTAATATTTTATAATCCAACCTCAGTGAGCTGATTGGCCTATAAATTGATGGCTCCCTACTATCCCTATTTGGTTTTGGGATCAAAGATATCAGTGCTTCATCAAACGTAGGAGGAAACTGTCCCCTTTCAAAAGTCTCTTGAAAGACTTCTTGTAAAACTGGGGCAAGAATGTGTATACATGCTATATAATATTCTGCAGGAATACCGTCATAACCAGGGGACTTCCCCGCCTTCATCACTGAAACTGCCTTTCTAGTTTCCACCTCTGTAACCGGTGCCTCTAACCACTCCACCTGTTCATGAAGCTAGCTAGGTAGACTGAGTTTAGAGAAGAAGAGTTCGCTCTCTCTCTGGTTTTTCTCATTAGACACTGTGGATGTATATAATGTACTGTAATATTGTTAAAACACATTATTTGTGTCTATTAACTTGTCTATCTAACACCTTCCCTGTTTTTCCCTTCCTTCATAAAAAGCAGTTTTTAACCTAAACAAGGAATATTCCACTTTTTTAATATAAATTTCATTTAACTGAAATTATAGTTCACAAATGTCTCGATAAAGCAACTCGTCATATTTTCCCGCCAGATTATTTTCTTTTAATCGTATTTTCCTTAGTTTACCCCTCACCTAAGCCTTAGGGGCTCCCCAACATGCTTGCTGCTACTAATATTAATTTCATGAACGTGCTTTAAATCCTCCCCCAACAGTTCCTCAAAGGATCTTTCATCTTGGAAAAGTGAGACATTCATTCTCCACCTTGAACCTCTAGTATTTCTCAGTCCTAGTTTTATACCGAGTTCAATAGCTGCATGGTCCGTAAGCACAATTATTTTTATATCACAACTTTTCACATTATGTAACAAGAATTTTGAGATATGAATGCATCCAGCCGAAATAAAAGACATTTACATAGAAAAGGAACATTTTCATTTTCTAGACAATACAATGCAAAAAGGAACAAAACGAAAAACAAAGAAACCCAGAAAACTTAAAATCCCACCCTATTAGAGCTGCCTAATGCAGCTAAGGAGAAGACAGATATCAGATCCGTGGAACGCAGCTCTGCTCCTCTTTGCTCCTCTCATGATGACAGCTGATGGCCTTTAAACCCCATCACCTGTCATCAACCAGCATCTTTCAAACACGGTTTGAAAGTGTCCCATCACTGCCGACAGTCTCTTTCAGCCTAATAACTTTCACATTCTTCGTCTTACCGTAGTTCGAGATCTTGAAAGCAATTCCCCCACAGCAACGACCCGCTTACTTCTCTCACCGTCTGCGGCCTGCAGCAGCTCAGAGGTGTCCTTCAGGTGGGAAATACGTGTCTCAGCCTCTGTCAACCTTTCCTACATTACAACCACTGCTGTATTCAAAGCAGAGATTGTCTGCTTGATTGTGGAAACGTCCACAGCTACGTTCTGCAGCATATTATTCATTTTTACAACTTCAGTAAACAAGCTAGCCAAATTATAAAGAGTTTCATCATGTTCCACTGCTGCAAGCAGCCATGTGGCCGTTCCCTTAGACTGTTTTAAGGCGGCCATTCCAGGATTAAGCAACTTATTTTCTTGTCAGAAAAGCCTGCGACCCTTTAACATAGCCCAACTAAAGGGGAACAGCATTAAACAGAAGCTCCACATTTAAAATAACTAGTAAAACAACATGTCAGAAGAAGCAGAGTTCCTCCATGCGAACCCAGGACCTTCTTGCTGCAAGGCAACAGTGCTGCCAACTGCACCATCATGCAGCCGTACTGTCTGAATCTAAACTTGTCAAAAAGTTAGGTGTGAGCTCAAAGGTCAAGGAAGCAATGTTTGAAATCAATTTCATTCATTTGTTATGCACATCCTCTGTCTATTTTCACAAGCACAAATCTTACCAACCTGGTTACCAAAACGTGAAGCCCCTTTTATTCCAAATGTTTTAGACTTTAGAATTTAAACTTGTTTTTAGTCATCGGAAAATGGATTTTAAAAATGCTAATTTTCATTTATTACTTTTAAAGAAAACTAAAAAAGCCTGGAAGCGTGATGTTTCTGGAAAACAACAGATAACTGAATACCTGAGGTTCATGGTGAAAGCTGTTTAATCTAAACTCATAAAACCAAAGCAGACATTGTTTGTAGATTTTACCTGTAGCTGCTGCTGAATAATTTTCATGTTGTGTCTTTGCAGGAAATTCTGTTCCTGCATGCGGACCTTCTCTAGCTGCGTCTGCAGGTTGGTGAACATAACCGAAGCCATTGACTCATCGTTGACAGCTGAATCCCTGAAAACAAACAGCGTGTCTTATTTCACTGAATAACAAGAACAGCCACATGTGTTCTACAATGCTTAATACAAGCTTTATACAATAAAGAGATTTTGTGTGATAACTTCAATCTTGTTGCACATTGGACATCTTGGAATGACTGGAAACTCGCATCAGAGCTGCAACAGTCCAACTTCTAATTGACAAAAGCCATAACTACTATCCCAATGCCGGTGGGAAGTTGATGTCTTTGAGGTTTGAGCGAAAGCTTATGATAGGAAGCCAGGAGAGAAACTGCTGTACTGTATGAGTAGGGTGTTGCACTGAGCAGTATATGTAGAATAACCGTGAGACAGTGGTGAGGTGTGAGGGAGGCGTCATGGGGTTCAATATGGGGTTGGGGTTATATAAATGTACATGGGTTTGGCTTTAAATAACTATTAATACGTGCCAAATGCAATTACTAACAAATCTGTCATTTTGATTCAATCCTGAATTGATCAATATTACCTAGTTGGGGCACCACCTGATTATCAGAAATTAATGGCCAAATAAAAGTAACAACCTTTAAGCAGGTGTTAAACATTAAGCCCACATTTCTGTGTCCAAATGTTTTTTATTGGTCTAATGTAATACTCTATTCTTAAATGTTGTGTTTTCATCGGCTGAAGGCAGGAAATGATCATTAACAGAAATAAAGGCTCAAAAACATCAGTCTGTGTAAAAATAATATATATAATACATTGAAAGGACCGTTCTCCTGACAGAAATCTTTTCACACAGATTATTTTTGTTCTCTGTAAACTCCCTGCAAACTATGGCTTTAGCTAAAAGATGAAAGAAGGGAAATATCAGGGAAATCCAACAAGTACAGCTGAACTTTTAGGTTAATCAGATTCCTTAGTGGTGCACAGATGTGAACTGAACTAGACGGAATCATTTAAGTTTAGATTAAATGTCTTATAGCAGCTGCCGAGGCGTATCACCCGTAGACTGCAGTAAACCGACAGGAAATGATGTAGACGAGGTTGTAAACAAAGCTTCAGAAAGTAAATCAACTACCATAACAGTGAAACAAATAACCATCTTGCTTTTGCAGCCTGCTTTACTTTATTTTGATGAGAAATCAGTTCCTGAAACAGAATGCATTTCTTCTCTAAAGTGTTAGTCTGTTCTGCCTCTCAACAAGCCTCCTAAGATGAGCCCTGACGTCGACTCGAGGCTTCTTTTATTAAATCACTCTGAAATAAGAGGTCCTCAAATATCTACCTGAAACATCAAAATGAAAGCTTGAATCGGTTTTACATGATGTGAATGTTTTTCATATTATTTAATTAAATACTTGGTGATCGAATCCAGTCCAAGTCACTTTACTGAGACACTGTTGGTAATTTAAAGAAAATATGTGTGAATATTCTGAAGAGAAAATATTATTTTTGCAAAGAACTGAATTAATTTCTTGTTGGGATCTCACAGTGTTGGGAATACCAAAGTGAGGAAATGGATATACTTGTGTTTTCCAGAAACATCCGTTGACCTTCTGATGCAGATGACCTTATCTCTGTGTTTATTTGCATGTAGAGCCCATTCAGAAGGTCTTACCATAGATTTTACTCTCAGGTCTGAACAGCCACACTTAAAGCTGTCCATTTGTACCAGAATTTGCTAATTCCCAGTCTGAACCGGGCCAAAGGATCCAATTTGAGGTGGATTCTTTGCGACTTTGAGGTCAGGGTTAAATGGCTCACCAAATGAAGAAAAAGCAGCAAAAATCCAAAGAAGTTGGAGCCGACTCAGAACTTTTTCAGGATGCTGTACAATATCTGTTACTGTGTCTGAAGAGCTGTGATCTTTTAAACAGCAGCAGGAGGAGTTCAGGCCTGGCTTGTTTCCACATAATTACAGGATCATATCAACCAGGACTCACCATGAATCACGTGACTGCAAGCAGGCTAAGATTACCAGGATTTCAGCTCTTTCCAAACTTTTTGTTGTGCACGACGTTAGGCTGGCCTCAAGCCTTTTCCACAGTACTCTACATGTAAATATTTTCAAAGTAAAAGAACAAATTTAGGCTTTAAAACTCTCCAGGTGCCAGTCCTCCAAAATTACTGTGATGTTTGTTGCGCATAGTCCCAGTTTTAATTATCGGCCAAGACAACTTTAAGGTCAAACATTGTTTCTTTTATCTTGGTTCTGTTCGGGTTTTTTTCTCAACCAAACACAGCCAACATGCTGCCATGGTCCAGTCCAAGGACTGGACTGAGAAGTAGTGAACCAGCAGCAGAGGTCCAAAGAAAAAGCTTGGAAAGGCTTTCAGAAACATTACAAGGTTAAAGGATCACAGGAAGATGAGGCTGCGTGGAAATAAAATAACTTGAGACTACTTGGGTTTTGAAAAATGTGTTGAGATAAGCAGGGTTTTATAAACCTGGAAATTTGGATTAAATACCCAGCTTGACGACGACAACAATAATAATAATATTTCCAAGCGGCAAAACCAGATGTGTGTTTCTGATTTTAATGCAGAGAAACCAGCAGTCTGGGAACCATTAAGGAGACCCATCCAAGCCCACACCGAGCCGGACTCACCAGTCCTGAGACTCGATCCAGCCAGCCAGGCCCTGTCGGATGTCCATGGGGAAGTTATCATCGTACAGGTAGTCCACCTGCTCCAGGAGCCTCATCTCCAGCTGCTGAATCTGCTTCCACTGGCTCATTCTGCTGGGAGGCACTGGTTTGTTCTCCAACCTAAAAGAGTCTCCAAACTGCGTTAGGATAAGAAGTCCTGGTTCTGTCTCTTCAGCTGCTGCTGGAGGCGTCAGAGCGCACTTTTCCCGTCAGTCCCTGCCACCATGTGCGCCTGTTTCTGTCGCTGACTTTCCGTTTTGCAGTGAGCTGAGTTCAGAAAGAGAGCTCATTTACTGGCTGCCTCCGATCACCAGGAAACCACCCCTTCCCCCGCCATCCAGCAGCACCAGCAGTCACACCTTTCATTCTGACTCGAGCTGACTCCGTTTTAGCAGCAATCCAAAGCAGGGATATTTATAAAGTTCAATGCCCTCATTTATTAAACCAGTTCCCTTATCTAAGAGAGAAAATCATAGATATATTATTATTACTTCATCGAGTTTGGAAGACATATAGCTCATCCCTAGAGGCGGGCAGTGTTACATTTATTCAGCTGCATTTAGTTGAACAACTTTTTGAATAAAATATACTTCCAGGAGTCTTTTTACTGTTACTTCAGTAATATTATTCTGAAGTATCCGTACTCTTATTGAGTAGAATTTCTGGTTACTCTACCCACCTCAAGTTACTTCACTAGATGAAGAATAAACGTTTGAACTAAAAATGCAGCAGAGAGACACACCTACCTTTAATGTTAAAATGAGACATCTTGTACTTATTTTCTATCTGCTGAGGCTGCTGGAGATCAGGTGAACATAAAGGTAGATATCATTACAGGAAGTACCTTACCCTGTACTAACATTTATAAATTATCTACTGTAGGAAATGGGTTTTGTGTGGAAAAAATGTTTCTAATCATTGTAATCATGTTACTTATTTGAGTTAATGTTTTTGTTTTAGTCTTTAAAATTCCAGAATTTGCTCATAACTTTATATTTCTGTCTGATTATATCATATTTAAACATTAAATCAGATATACCTGAAGACAGTACTCGGGTACTCTAGCCACCTCTGCCCATTTGGCTTCACTTTGTCTGATTTTCAGCCATTGTTGGAATCAATGTTTTATCATGAAAGAACATTTCTGTTCTGGGTTTAAACTGGCAGATTTTCAGTGTGACGGGATCATCAACAGCCACTTTAACACCCTACCGCTGCAGATGTTTCCAGGAGGAATAATGCTGTGGGACTGCTGCTGTCTCTTTTTCCTCTTCCCTCTCCTCTGTTTGAAGTCTGAATCAAATAATGCAAATGCTGAAACCCACATTGAGTTTCCCGTCCTTGTGGGATTGTTGACACATTTTGATAAGTCATTCAGTCTCACATCTGTAAAACGTTGCATCACACAGTGCATCACAGGTTAATATCAGGATTAATTTGTCCAAGTCAGAGTGTGAGTTGGCCTCAGCTATTGATGTCATATCTGCATTACATAAATGACTTAGAATGTTTATGGTTTGCTCCATTCCTCACTTTCAGCTGGGAGATGTTTGTGGAGTTTCTTTCATATTCCGCCCGTTCTAGGATATCTGACAACATTTTAATGAAATCAAGATCTGGGCTTTGACTAGGTCCAGGACTTTCCACTTTTTGATTCTGAGCCAGTCCTTGGTGGATTTATTGGGATGTTTTGGGTCATTGTCATCTCGTAGGCTCCAGTTCTGCTATCGTCTATCAGCTCCCTCTGATAGACGATAGAACAGAAGGTGGATTCTGTGATGCTAAGCTGAGCAGAACCTGCTGCAGCGAGGCATCCCCAAACTATGACACTTCCACCGCCATGTTTCACAGTTGTTATGAGGTTGCTCTTCTGGAATGCTGTGTTTGGTTTAAACCAAACTTATACTCTGTTCTGGTGTTCAAATAATTACATTTTAGACTTTATTATTCCAGAGGTTCTGATCTTCTCTGACAAACTTGAAAGGTTTCCTTCTTGCACACCTTCAATGACAGGAGATCTTGTCCAGTGTCTTCCTGATTGGACAGACATGAGCTTTCACACTAAAAGTAGCAAGAACCATATAGGTCATGTGTTGACCTATTTGGAGACTTCTCTTAGCATCTTCTGGTCTGCTTTCAGGGTCAACGTGCCTGGACAGCCAGACCTGGGTATGTCAGGAGTTGTTTTGAATGTCCCAACTTGTTGAATTTTTTTCCATAAGGTGGAACGGCTGAAATAATAGTTTACCAGCAAACCCCCTCATCTGTGAACTGAACTGTGTGGCCGTTTGATAAAACTTCCATCTCTTCCTCAAGGACAATGGCACCTTCGTCAATTCTTTGCACACATGATCATACTTAAATATTGGCACCTCACGAGTCCACCATGCCCCTGCAAAATCTTTGCTTATGTGTGTTGCTTTCCCATGGTCCTTATTTTTACCTAAATGTGGATTTCATTTCTTCCTTTCTTCTCCTTTTCATAGATTTTTAGATTTACCAGTGAAAGGAAAATAATACTAGTTTCTTAAAAATTTGAACAAAAGCTGTTTTTACACCAGTGACTCAGCTTCCTTAGTCAGAANCAGATGTGCTCCATCGGATTCAGGTCTGGGGAACGGGCGGGCCAGTCCATAGCTTCAATGTCTTCATCTTGCAGGAACTGCTGACACACTCCAGCCACATGAGGTCTAGCATTGTCCTGCATTAGGATGCAAAAGACTGTTATTATGGGACTACAACTGCATTATACCAGCGAACCCAAGGATCATTCTCTCTTAGCACAAGATGCTTCCCCTACATAGAGGACTTAATGATATAATTACCTCTTTAGAAAGATTGGTTTAGAACCAGCTCTTACCAGTAAAACCCAAAGGATTATTAATGTTATCTATTGTAATGTTGGCCAGAGATTTTTAGATTTCTCAGAAGGATTGTGGTATCATTTGATTAGTTTTTCTGTGTCTGTATCTGTGTTTATTTTCTTTGTGATTGTGATTGTATGTCCAGCGCTTTGAGTGTCTCGTTACTGAAAAGCACTATATAAATAAACTTACCTTACCTTACCATAACATAGAAAAAAGGTCAAAGCACGGTGTACCCTGGAGGACTGAAACTATTGAAGAAACGTCTGCAGCCAAAGTTTCATGCTTTCTATTTACGGAAAGCGGCTGTAAGACTGATGGCAAACAGGTCATCCAGGGGTAGTATTTCTGGTTCTTGATGGTTTGTTTCCTTACATGCTGCCAGGTCAACCCAGAGTGCTGTATTTATAGTAAATTGCAATAATTATTTATTTTTATTAGCAGAACTTATTCCATCACGTTTCAGTCTTCGAAGGGCCAATGAAACCAATCACATTCCTCAGTGAGGCCATCACTTCCTATCCGCTCCATTCACACGCTGGAAATAGCCTCTGAGTCACTGCAGGGCGGCCAGGTTGGTGTTTACACTTTGCCCTCTTCCGTAGTGGAATATTGTACCGTTCCTCCAAGCTGTTCCCATAATGGTAACAACAGACGCCAGGGGATGAAGTTTGGAAGATTTGAGGGAAACTTGTTTTAGTAGAACTTCTTTTTTTTTATACTTCAGCAACAGAGGTCTAAAAATAGGTTTGAGTCTAAATTGAGGGCTGTTTCCTGGAAAATGTCCTTTTTTAAGGAGAATGTTCTGCAAAATAGTTATTTTAGGGCTGTTGTATGACATTTGATACATTTTTAGTTGTCTCAAATGCTAACAAACCTGTTTAAAGGCAGATTAATTCATAAAAGTAACATTTTGTTGCAGCTACAGCTCCGTTTATTTTACTGGGACGGACCAACACTAAGTAGTCCAATACTGGGAAGTGGAAGGAAAACAGTGTTTTAACATAGAAAAAAAACCCTGAGAAGTTACTCTTTTCAGCTGAAAATGGAAAGCAAACCTACCCAGACATGGACGTCCACCTAAACTGATGGTTACACTTCACCCTGAACACACCATCCCCACAGAGAAACACGGCCATCAGAAGATGGGTCCACTGTGGTCCTTCTAGGGATGAGAAGGTCAGCATCAAGCTCAGGTAGGCTGTGGAGTTCAAATCATGTGGAGCTGAAAGTGTGCCAAGAAAATATCACCTCCATGAAGCCTGTGAACAATGACTCTTATAAAAAGGGTTCCATCTTATTTTCTTACCAGGTTTGTATTTTAAGAATCTGAATTAATTCTGTCAGAACTTTGTTGTGAAAGTAAAGACCAAACTATCCTTGGCTAAAAATCCATCTGCATGACATCTGTTTTCATTGCATATGAAATGTTTTATGCATGTCCTCCCGTTCAATAAATGTCAAGAAAAATATCAACTGATTCCAGGCAGGATCGGATCCATGCTTCACCAAATTCTGACCCGACTATCTGAATGTTGCAGCTAAGGTCGACTCTCTTTGGACCAGACGTTTTTCCAATCTGTTCTGGTCCAGTTTCGGTGACTCTGTGAATCGTAGCCCCCTGTTCATGGCTGACAGGAGTCTCAGTTCGTGTGGTCTTCTGCTGCTGTTGCCCATCTGCGGCTCAGAGATGATGATCTGCCGACCTTGCTTATTTAATCTGAAACTAGTCTACCCGTTCTCCTCTGACCTCAGTCGTAAACGAGGTGATTTTCTCCACACATCAGACCATTCTCTGAGAGATGGTTGAGAGAAAAGATCCCAGCAGATCAGTAGGTCGTCACATACTCAGTCCAGCCAGTCTGGTAGCAACGACCAAGCCAAGTTCAGTCACTTTTGTTCCCCATTCTGATGCTCAGTTTGAACTTCAGCAGATTATCTTCACGTCGCCTGGATATCTGAATGCATGAAGTTGCTGCCATGTGATTGGCTGGTTTGTGTTAAGTAAAGAGGCTGGTTGCTGTACCCCAGGTGGGCACAAACTGTGACTAAAGGTATCAAATGGTGAATAAAAGCAGCTAAAATAAGTCGTCTTTGACGGACTATCATCGAGGACGGGATCAAAATGATCAAGTTAAGGTGGTTTGTGCATCTGGTTTCCTGTTTGGGAGGAATTTCTCACATGTCTCAACACATTGTTCCCAGACGTGGATCTGCTGTACCTCTCTGTAATGCCTCCCCTGTGCTGTACCAGCAGTTAGACTTTTAAGTTAAAATCCTGTCAAGTGACTTTCAAGGTTGTTTGAGGAGGGATCTGGGCAGACATCCTGCAGGAGAGCCGTTTCCTTCCTCTGACCCTAAATGTTTCACATCCCAAGTGTTAAGTTGTTGCCGCTTCAGAAGCAGTGGTGGTTCTTGTCCTCCTGCAAAGGAGGAGCTTAGCAGGAAATGGACTTCCAAGCTGCATGCAGTCGCCCTGCAGAGGCAACGGGTCCAAGATGTAAAGCAACTGATGGTTGACTCAGTTTTGGCTCAGTTGCTTTCTGTGAGACGGGTCGGAACCTATAAATCAGGTCCTTTTGAATGTTCTAGTTTCTGGCTGGGAACAGGTCCGTAGAATACATCACCACATCCTAATGCTCTGAAAGATTAGAAGATAATTCTTTCATGACTTTTTTGTTTTTAATTTTTCCAGTCGCAACGTTTTAGGCATACCATATGGAGCAGATGTTGCCGACTTGTGCCAGGGCAGTTTTGCTTTACAAAAAGGAAATCTCTAGACAGAATCCAAATTGCGTGATTAATTTAATTTATTCCTACCATCAGGCAGGCAACATTGAGGTTATTATAACCTGTGTTTGTATGACCTTCGACCATTTAGAGTAATCGTGTGTGGATTTGTGTGTGTGGGTTGGGTTGATTGGGTGGGAGACCATATGTGTAGAATTAGGTTTGTTGTTGAGTGGGTAACTGTGAGTTTGTCACCTGGAAGTGTACATTTGTACGTGTGGCGAGAACGGTTGACGGCCAGCAATCCACGGCACCTAAGAATGACAAAAGGCAGGTAGAACTGAGTCCGCAAGCATAAAGCATCACCCCAGAGCTCTGTGTGTGTGTGTGTGTGTGTGTGTGTGTGTGTGTGTGTGTGTGTGTGTGTGTGTGTGTGTGTGTGTGTGTGTGTGTGTGTTAAGAATGCAGATGTGTATGTCTAAAGTGCATTTAAAGTTGGGGTTGTGGCTGGGGTGTACGAGGCTTTTTTCGACTGTAATAAAAGCTTGTTTTATTCCTGGACATGTTGAAGACAAAGGACACTCTTGGTCAGAACCATGTGTTTATGAATTATTACATTATGTTGCACAGTGGAGACATTTTAAGACTTAATTAAAACTGAGGGCAGTGGCGTATTTAATTAGAAAACTGTGTCCTAAAAAGAAGAATTTATAGGAAAGCACTGCAGCTCACTCAGTAAACATTCTTATTTTGAGGTTTTGCTTTTCATAATGAAAGAAACCACAAGAGATTGCTCGTCCTCCAGAACTTAGTCTGGTTTACATAAAAATAAACCTCGTCTTTGTTCATGGTTGTTTCATAATTCCCGACTTTTCCAGACTCAAACTGTAGAATGACTCATTTAATAATTGATCTATTTTTAATGCTGGAGTATGAACATTACCAGTTAATGTTTCCTGAACTGTTTTACAATCCAGTGTTCATCATCTGTGCTGTTTTCTGTTCTTGTATTTGATTTTGCCAAATATTCAACAGATAATTCAACTATGACAAATATTCAACTATGACAAAAGCAGTTATAACTAAAGTCAAAAGCGCAGCAGGTTTAATTTGTCTCTGCAGACCCCACACATGCTGGACAGCAACAGTTTTACTGTCTCTGATGAAAACAATGAACACCTTAGCTATTGGCTACTCTGCTGTAAAATAAAATAAGCATGTTTGCACTATTATAACATGCTTCTTTTTCTTAAGAAATAGGCAGTGCATTCACATTATACTTGATGTCTGCGCGCCATAGTCGGGTGAAACTGAAGTCAGACTCTGTGTGTGTGCAGACAATCCGGGCCAAGAAAGCTGGTTCTGATTCTGTAGGTGCATCATAGTTTTCAGAGGAATAAAATGAAACGGGATAAGTTTGGATCAATAAAATTTGTATTGAGTCAGGTGTAAACATCTGTTTGTGGAAGTTAGACAATGCATGAGCAAAGTTCTTCAAAGCTCCTGGTTAATGTGCTGTTTTAGTCTCCAAAGGTAATCATCCAAAAAAAGGTGTGAGAGCGTGTTTACAGAAAGGTGCTTATTTTAAAGGTCGGGGTGAGAAGTTTCATAAAGACCCGGTAAAAATGTGAACAAACAAGAGGATTATCGTCACAGCAGGTTTATGCTTTCTGTCTGTTTCTGGTACATTTATTTTTAGAGTCAGTTCTCCAGAAGTTTCCATTAATATCCAGAAGAGTAACTCTGCTGAAGGTTTCTCATTGTTGCCGAATGAGTTGATCAGGTGCGCAGGTAAACACAGCTGCTGATTGGCTACTTGGCATACCTGAGGAGTTTATGCTGTATGAATCATCAACAATTTGCCAGAAATAAGGCAGCTGATAATTATTAACGTAACTTAAAAATTTCCCCCTTTCTGACTTCAGTGATGCAGTGAGTGTAAAATCCCCTCCTTTATAAACAACTGGTAATGTGATGTCACCTGTGGGAAAGTTTTAAACCGATACGTTTGTTTCAGTGCTTATTTAGGCAAAATGGGCTTAAATTTTTAGCCCTTGATTGTTTTCTTATTTGGTTTGATCTGCTTTTTTATTTTCACAGAGATCATGATCACGTTCAGAGGAAAATAAAGATCTAAAACTGTAACTGTACTTTTGGATAGTTTCATTTTAAACTTGAAGTAAAAACTGGGATGAATTGCTGAAACGTTTTGCTGTGCAGCAGGTAAAACATTATTGGTGGCAGCATGAGGGAGATTAATTCGATTTCTTTGTCCGACATTCCTTGTCAATGCCAAGTTTGTGCAGTCAAACAAGGATTTGACTATGATACACTTCGCTCTCAGTGAAGATTTCTTTTCTGTCAATATAAAAAGTTTTTATTTCTATCTTTTAAAATGTACATATAAAAACAAGTGTTTTCACAAGAGAAGATGATGTGAGGAAAACCTGGTCTGATCCGGAGAGACGGCATCCATCCCACTTTGGATGGAGCAGCTCTTCTTTCTAGGAATCTGGCCGAATTTATTAGTTCTCCAAACCTCTGACAACCCAGGGTTCAGACCAGGA
>JAHUTJ010058891.1:0-18513 GCA_036250325.1 Characodon lateralis
TTCACACTCTGCTCTTACTGGTGCAATGTGCAATCAATGAAGACTGGCTACCAGGCTGGTCCAATTTAGCCATGAAACCTCCCACACTAAAATGATAGGTGTTTCAGTTTCATTGTCCAACCCCTGTGTGTGTATATATACAGGGGTATATATATATATATACCCCTGTTTAATAAGATTTTCAATTTAAATATTTTGAAATAATCTATCAACTTTCTAATTCAGCTTTCCCAATAATTTAGGTGCACAGTTGCAGATTGTTAGTATATGCAACAAAAGTAATACATGTCAGAATTTTTGCGACAAGACACCCCACCATGTTTCACAATCCAGGGGAGACAAATTGTTCAACATTACTTCAACAGTTGTGACGAAAAACACCTGAAAGTCTTTCAAAAGCAGAAATGTTTTGAAAAAAGAATTGAACTATGTCAAGTTAAACATTAAGGCTTCTGTAATATTTTTTTATTTTTATTTTTTTGCTTTCGAAAAAAAATATCTGCAAATGTGTTTCTATGTTAAAAATGCATAACCAGCTCCTTTTATAAAAGTGGAAAATTATTTATTAACCACCTGTGTTTCACAGACTGTTAACAGCTGATGATTCTGATGTCCAACCCAATAATTGTACTTTTCCTGCGATGTGTTTACCCATCAAAGATCAATGCAAAGGCCTCCCGAGCTCCTCCACAACACACACACACACACACACACACACACACACACACACACACACTGCAAAGCACAAAAACATGCCTAATGTTTGATGAGACGCAGCGACAGGAAGACATTAGGGACGGAGGGCAGCGCTGCCAGTTTCTGTCTGCTGAAATCCATTTGCAGAAAGCTTTTGCTGTCACTGCCATTTCATGTGATCTACCCAATGAAAGGGAGGGGAATAAAGTCATCACAGAGTTTAGTATTAACAATGAGCAGAAAAAAGGTAAAATTTGGTTCTGAAGTTCCTTAGGTTATGTTTTTTCGGATGGAATATTAAAAAGCCTGTTTGATGCATGATAAAAATAGGATGCTGTCAGAAACTCCTCACAGAGCTGTACCAGAAAATAAAAGTACAGTCACTGTGTTGCACAGAGATGGTGAATTAAACATGGTATAGGTATCATCCTTCTAATCTCATACAGCATTTAACCTTTCACGGCAACCTGACTTGATGGAGGTTTCATTTCGAGAGGTAATGCGTCAAAACATAAACACCTATTTGTGAAATTAAGGTTTATTTTGTTGCTCCTATTGCTGCAGCTAAATCTGTTCTGGGAGTTTTTTCTGTTCACCTGTTTACCTGCTACGAACCCCATCTAACCTCTAGATGACACCAGACGCACAGTAGGAGCTGAGTCCACAGGTGTTCTGCATCAGCCTTATCAGGAGAGGAACTTAAGAACCCAACGATGCCAACACTCCAGCGCCTGAGTGTTAACCTGCAGTGGTAACTCTAGCTGGCCAAGGCGAAGCTCTTTGTGATTATTTTCTGAGTACTTACCTTCTCGTGTCCTCCTTCCCAGGTTACCTCCAGTCCTGAGCTTCTGCATCCAGTCTGCTTATGCAGAAAATCCAGATCCTCTCTTTGCAAGAGAACTTCACGGATTATCTTCTCAGTTGGCTGCATTCTGGTTTCAAGGCTCCTCCGGCTTCCTGTGAACGAACCTGGCTCACCCTCCACTGTTTTCCCCTAAAATATCATCCACCTGGTACCACCTCTACCTCAAGTGCAAGTAAGACAGGATTACCTGGACCATTCACTTACCCGACACACTCCCAGAGTTTCAGTCCATCTTTCTTCTCCTCCCCCCCGGCGGATCTCCTAATCACCCTCTGTAAGCAAAATATATCAAGATCAGCAACTCAGAATATTTTCTGCCACTTACCATTGATCCATTCTCCATACAGTGGCGAGTTCCTGGTTCTCCAGCATTCAAATATATTTCATAATCTTGTTAAACCTTTCCTGTTTCCTGAGTGTATTTCTGCATGTGGGTCAAAGCAGCTAAAAAAAAATTACACATATAGAGACAGATGTAACCTCCATTGTTGTCATGCTGATGGATGAGATATGACAGGTGAGTTGTTGGTTCTGTAATTTGACTTACAACACCCTGTGTAACTCCATAAACCTCCTCCCACACACATTTTTACACACAATTATTGTTATCATCCTGGCAGGTGACATTGATGTTCACAATTACAGAAAACTCTAACGGATGTCATATTCCACAGCTGAGATTTGGAAAAAATCCGGCGAAAACGTGAGAGGACCTGAGAGCTGGATTGTCCTTCGGTTGATTGTCTCATTTATGCCAGGTTTTCAGCAAACAGCTCTTTGGGGATCACCTTGTTGGAGCAGGAATCCTATTTTCTGTCTGTAAGACTGTCATCTTGTTTTTTTACACATTCGATGAAAGAAATGGGAATAAATTATGTCTTTATGACAGGCTGCAAGTAATAAACAACTTGAAGATCTAAACAGAAAAACCTTTAAACACAAGTTATACGTGAAAGATCCACAAGTCTGTGTTCCTTGGGTCCACACAAAATATAACACAGATCTACAATTGATATTGAAGTATTTATTTGCTAATATAGACTACATTTTGAGTATATGCGAATATAAAACCAATCACCCGCTTTTGACACAGTTGATCATTACAAACTGACTGCAGGGTGCAAAAATGAGTGGTGCTTTCTGAAAGGACTGCTTGTCTCATTTGGCAAATATAAATCTGAGTGAACAAGGATAAAATGTGGACTTGCTCAAGCCTCCGTTTCGTGGCACTTTTATTTAAATATCTACATGTATGCTGATGACACCCATCTGTATATTTCTGGTTCACCACCTGACCACATGCGCTTACAGTCATTTATTAAGTGTGTCCATAAAATCAATGAGTGGATGCGGCCAGATTTATCTTCAGCTCAATGCAGAAACATCAGGTCACTGTTTTTAGTTCCAAAGATGTAGACCAAGTTAGAGATCAGAGAAAGTAGAAAAAAAGCTTATTCATTCCCGAGGGGAAATTCCATTGTTCAAGCAGCTCAGCATAAAAACATAAAAACAACAACCCACACTTTCCATCATCTGCAATACCTGATAACATAGAAAACGCAAAAATAATACATTTTTGCGTTTTCTATGTTATCAGAAAATAGAAAATGCAAAAATAATACATTTTAAGAAGTTTGAAAAAATAGATCTTAAAATGACATTCTTCTTCCAACCACAACAGCTCCCCACTTCTGACACAAACCTTGTGTTGCTTACATTTTTAATGTTTTTTATAATGTATTTTTTTTCTTTTCGCACCTTGTGTATAAATGTTGCTATAGCCTACAAATAAACTTGCTTGCCTTTTTTACAGGTCAGAACAAACAAGGTGTTCGCAGTGTTTGTGTAGTGAATTAAAAATTAGCACGTTAGAAGAGCATCAGTACATGCTTTTGTAAATGCTACAGACATACCTTACGGGCACACACAGTCAGATGAAAAATTTGTTTACTATATATAATCGTCACTCATTCAGAAGAGCGTGCATACCTGGGTTTTTGTTACTTTTTCTTAAATGCCAGGTGAGAAAATGAGTAGACTAAGTTCCTAGCTAAAGCATTCCACGCCAAACTAATGTAAGAATGGCTGCTATTGATGGCACACAGGAGGCCAATTATTCCTAATTAGCATTGTGCAAATGGTTTTGAGTTTCTGATAATGCCTCAAAGGTGCAACAGTTGTGGTGGATGTATGGATAGCCCAGTAGTCACATTATTCTGCACTTACGGCAACAATCTTAAGCAGTTATTCTGTATTATTGATCTAAGGAGTCATTTCCACCTACCTTGCAATGCCTGATTTGGTTAAACATGATTAAATATGCAACAATGGACCACCGGACGCTAAGGTTCTGAACAAGCCTCACAGAGTGTGAGTAGCTGTTTATTTTTTCATTTTTATATTAGAAGAATTTAGTAATTCCTGTTCTGGCCTTTATAATCCTGACAGTTATAGGCTTGATAAAACATTTTTTTAATTAAATTTTTACTGATAGACAAATACTTCTTTGCTGTAGAGCCCCCAGAATAGCAGTGAGTTTTATTCTTCTGTCCTTGGTTCTGTGAGGGTTGTTTTCATGTGGCATCATTCAACCATTCCCATGTCAAACCGTGACTCAAAAAGGTGGTGACTTGGTTGTACTGTAACACACCGACTAGATAAATAGTTAGCAGAACCTCATATTATGATATAAATAAATTACTTTGGTAGCATTTCTCCTCTCAGTACTAACTGAAATTTCTGTGTCATTCTTGAATCCAAACTGACTGCAGAAACACTTAGGCCTATCATTTAGGTTGAGATGGAAACCCTTTCTTCATTCTTACACATTAATCTTTACTGTGAAAGTCGTTACTGAGAAATCTAAATTCATTGTGATTATGGCCTGAAATGAGATGTGATAAAAAATGCTCCATGCTGTCAAACAATGCAGATGCTTCACAGACACACTGAGCCCTCAGCTGTGAATTTCTGACTTTAAACAGAAAAAAATCCCGACATCATAACACATTTACTGCCTGCTTCCTCAAATTCCTCACACCAGCTTAACTTCAACACATTCTCTTCTCTTCTTCAGAATTTATTTAAAAAAGACTATTTAAATTGTCAACATAAATATGTCTAAAAATCAAATTCTAGAGTAATTTTAAACAAATTAATACAATTAAACAATTTGCATTTATTTTAAATCACTACTTGAAAGGATTTTTTAAGTGCATATAATTTTACCCTAAAATTTGCACATATATATACAGCTTTCAGATTTTTGTTCAGAAACACTAAACGAACACCCTGAATATTAGAGAAAAACATCCAAATTTTTTCCCAAACACAGAGTGTGAGGCCAGAAACCAGGAGCTCTCAGCAAACTGTGACAACTGTGTTTGATCCATCGTGGGTTTGTATTGTGTGCATATTTTATTCCCCCGCCCAAAGTTTTGGAGTGCACTCCTGATCGCTTGGTCCGTGGCAGGATGCTCCGGATAATCTGAGCTCAAATTTGCCTTTAGTACGCTGCCATCTCAGTCCATCTGTAAAAAGATCAAACAAAAACAAGAGACAGAGAAATAATAATGGAATAATGAATTCACATCATTAAATATGTCTAAGATAGAGCTGAATTATTTCATTTTACATATTTTAGTTATTTTTCAATCAATTATGTACTTTTTTATTGCGCTACAGAGTGTAGCGCAACACATTTATATAATAAATAAAACATCAGCAAGACATTATTAGGAAAAACATAAGTATAAAAATTACAACTACAGAAGTGGAATTAACATAAAAAAAAAAATAAGACAGATCACATTTGGCACTGAAACAAAAATCAAGAGTGTTGAGAGTTTAGATTTCTCCTTAGTGGAAGTCTGGTTAAAAACCAGGCTTGAGCCAGTTGGTTTTACACCCGCAGGCTCATCTAACTCATGCTAACTATTTCAGAAAACAAGATGTTTGACTGTTTTTATGCTGAGGTACTTTTATAAGTGAAGACTGCTACTGTTTACTCATCAGCTGTTTCTAGATTTGAACTATGTTACCATGGGCTTCAGTTGAGCAGTCTAGGTATTTATCTGATCATTGTTTGTGACACGTATCATAAAAACTGACCAAAATCAGCTTAGACTTGCAGAAAAAGCAGCCTTTGATTCAGGTTAACACATAAAGCATCAAGAGGAGGATTGCAGTCCTGAATAGCCACACAGAGAGTGGGTAAACTCGGCAGGAAGGAAGGCCAGCTGTACTGGATGTCCACTCCACCCAAAGTGGACGGCGATAGACAGGAGGACGATTTAGCCAAAACCAACATCTCTCCTGGACAATGTTGCTCACCACATGCATGACCCCCTGCCTGCACAGAAAAACTCCTTCAGCAGGCTGCGGCTCTCTAAATGCAATGTGGAGCGTCATTCCAGCTCCTAGCCTCCTAAACTGACCACGCAGCAGTTTAAACCGTCTGAATCAACTTTTTCCTGAAAAACCTGCTTCCATGTGTGAAAGATATTCATTATTCTACACATGTCCATGTTCTGAATGCATTGCTGCTTTTTCTGACTGAAATTCTATGTTTCTGTGGTTTTGCCCACATCCAAATATATTTCTACACATTTTGCATTTTTTTAATCCAAAAATATTTTTACACAATGTATTTATTCTAAATGTCTGTATTCACCTGGCCTATCGTTGCTCTGCTGTGCAGTTATATTATTTTATTATTTTTGTATTTGTCTATTTGTCTATTGGTTTACCACTTTGCTGCTACATCAAGTCATTTTAAATTTCAGTCATATTGTAAAAAGAAATTACATACATAGACTTTAAGGCTTCAATATGCTTAAAGAAAACCTTGAATAACTTTGTTTTATTACAGGCAAAGCCAGTTTAGTTGTGCTTTTTTAAGTCAAGCAAACAACACATGATTTTATACATGTTCTGTTATATATAAAAAGGGCAAACCTGCAGTCATGGCCTCACTTTTTTGTGTCTTTTCAAATAAAGCCTAGATGAACTGACTAGTTTAGAGAGCTGTCAGCATCACAGCCAGCATTTACCTCTGCAGCTCAGTTACTTTGCGATGCAACCACTCTGTTCAACTGATACTTGACCTTACTGTTGAGATGAATCTATTTTTAAAGCTGGTACATTTTCTGTCCACCAAAATAAAAGTGGAACAAGTGCAAAGCCAGATGTTTTAAATGAAAAAAAGTAGCGAAAATAACCTTTTTTAAAACAAAGTTGACTCGTTTATGCTTCTGAAAATCATTTTTGGAGTGCTTTGTCCTTTCAGTAGATGGTGGTTAGTAAACTATGGTTTGGTGCTCAGTTTACATTAACGTATAGAAGGTGATTGTCGAATTTATAGTGTTGTTACATGTTTACAGTCGTTTCGTATTTAGCACAACATACTGATTTAGGCACCGAGCCATGACTACAATGCACCAAAACTAATTTATAGTATTTTACAATTTACCCTATAAGAAATTTAGTTTTCGGTCTCCATAAATAAAAATCACGTTGGAATTTAAAGCATAACTGTTCAATTCCAAGCAGTCATGTTTCAGGTTTTTGCTCTCACCTGTTTCAGCAGCTCCTCTCTCCATCCAAACCTCGCCGCTTAATCTGCGCACATTATACACGGGCGCCCCCTAAATGAACCCAAGCACAGTGCATTCAGTCAATCAGTCAGTCAGCAGCGGCGGAGACCCGCTGTGGGTCAAACAGCCGGCATGTCCAGCAGATCTGACCGCACGCGGAGGCGGCTGATGCGGCGGGAGGCGCACGGCGGCCCGGTGCTGTCTGGGTTCGAGTCCAGAAAGTGTGGAAATCAGACAGGAAGTTGGATTAATGAAAATAAATCAATCTTATGTGCTCAATTAAAGAACTCAAGGAAGTATATTTTATTTATAGGCAGATAAATTAAGTTCGATCCCATAAATTAATAATTAAAATAAAGAAATGAGAAATGTATTAATTTAAACACTACTACTACAAATAATAATAATAATGCACTTATTAAATCAAATTGCTCTTTAATTCCTTCCCAACATCCAGTGCTTAAATGTCACTTCATCCCAATACGACCACCAACTATTGTGATTTGAATTACAATAATAATGAAAGGAGGCGGGTGTGTGAGAGAGATAGAGGGTCTTTATCCCTGCGCACGTCCATAAATCGCATCAAATGACAGTCGGCCAGTTAAGAGTTAAAGGGAGGAGACGGAGAGTGACACGCCTCATTGGGTAGATTATGTGCAGCAAACAAAAAGTGTGTGTCTGTGCGCCAGTCAGCCAGAGAGCACCGGGCCCCATCTGCGCGCCTCACTCCGTCTCACTCTCTGTCTGCCTCCATCCGTCCAGTCGGTGCGCCCTGCCAGAGAGAGCCGGAGAGGATCTGCAGCCCTGCAGCAGCAGCATCACTGTCACTGTCGGTGCACCGGCGGGGGGGAGGGGGGGGGGATGTTCCGATAGGAGGAGCCCGGGAGCGCAGCATCACCTCCATCACTGGCATCCGCATCCTCCTAGTTTTCGGATTTTTAAAACATCTTATTTTGGTTTCTGATAAGGGTTTGGAGGCAGCGCTCTCCACTCGCTTGTGGAATATTGCTCCTCTTCATCGCAAAGGTAGGTTAGTGCTTTGGTTGGGCCTCTCTTTATATTATCTAGCTGGAACCAGCAGATGTTTCAGCTGAGGCTGATTTAGGGCAGCTTTGTGCCTGGCGCTGCGTTAGCAGATGGGTTAGAGGGAAATAAAGAGCCCCGCTCCAACCGCAGCGGGTTTGAATGGGAAGGCGGCTGCTTTCCATTTTATGGGAGCTCTTCATTTTTCTTTCATCCAACGCGTATAAATAACCAAAGGTGGTTGCTACTATACCTTCTGTGTGTGGGCTTTTTATATTAATACATATTAATACATTAAAAACTGTTTCTGTATTGAAGCATATTTAAGGCTCAGCTTTGAGAGCCGCTTTAACTGCCTGCAACGATGCTGTAGATCAAAACGCTTCAAATTAGTTTAAACAAAAATCACTTATCTTTACACCCAACTATAAAAAAAACAACAAAAAAAAACGAAATTGTATTTTGAATGTTCTTGTGTAACAGAAAAAAACAAAACAAGCAGAACGAAAGAAGAACCGATCCCTCTGCGTAAGAACTGTTTAGATGAGTCCAAAAACATTTTCCCACTGATGTGTCGAGGGGAAAAGACCGAGCTTTTCACTTTTAGCATGAGAGCCTTGCTTTATTTTGGATGAGCTGCTTCACTGTTGCGGATTGTAGGAAAATATTTCGATTAATTACCGAGGAACAATTGGGTAAAATCTGTGTGAAATCCATTGCTTCTTTTCCTTTGGTTTATTTGATCTAATTAATGTTTTGTGTCTCAGAAATATCTGAAATATAGCCTACAGAAATCCCAATTGTGCAAAGATCTGTAGATCAGCAAAACATCTCTCCTTTCTGTAATTTTTCACGGCCTTTTGAATGTATTTAGTGCTGCATTAGTGCCAAACAGCAGTGCATCAGGTGCAGCTTTCCGTGCGCATTTTTAGCCGCATGTAAGTCCTAGAAATGAGGGAGAAGAGGAGGGAGGGGATGAAGAGCCACATGCAGCCGGCTAATCGCACACATTGTGAGGTTAGAAAGGGAGAAAAGAAATAATTAACTGATCGTGCTGCTTTAATTACAGTCTCAGAGGGGAAAGTGCTGGATTATGGTAATGAGGCGACATACGCTGCCGCTTGTAGGAAGGAGAGAAAGGCTGGCTGACACGAAACCGCTGACTTTGACGGTCCACTTGAAACCCAGTGGACATGCCCACCCCAGTAGACCTCAGCAGCTCCCACTCAGGGAATAATCTCTGTTTTTTCCTGCTCTGAATCGAGAATAAAGACGCATTTTATTCAATTATTTCCCACAGTTTTAATTTAAACCTGCAAGAGCTTTCCCCCATAAGTCAATAATGGGCATGTAGAGTACAAAAAAAAAGTTCTTATTAAGCCGAGGGTTTGCAAACCAAGTCGCTAATATTGAAGGGATTTTGTTGGGATATTTCGTTTTTAAATGACAGTGAGCTGGAAAAGCAGATATTATTGGCTTAAAACAACTTGTATTCTTTTATAAAAAGAGAGCTAAGAGTAAATATAACTTTAAAAATAAATTAAAACCTGACATTTGTAGTATTTTTAAGAATAATTAATAGAGACTTATTTAGTTTTAATTAATATTTTTTTAATGCTTAACATTGTATTAATAAACTCGTCAGTGCATTATTATTAATAATAATTAGATTTTGAAATGATTAATTATGTTATTTAAAGAATTGTGAAATGTTAAAACCTCGACATTAACATGCTAAAGCCGTTCTGAGCGAAACAGAGGGTTGAATAAATTAAAGAAAGCGGCTGAGAGAAAAAACGGGCCCCATGTCATCTGATTTAGAATCGAAGAAGATTCATTTCCTACCATCAGGGACAGGGAAGCAAAAATCCACTAAACAACTCCTTTATCTCACATTTAGGACTAATTTCCCAGTATGGAAAATAAAAGCTGAAGACCCAGCGGCGTTGCGACAGTTTTTCCTCCTCCCGCTCCTTTGCGTGTGTTTTACTGATCTGCGGTTAAATCCTGCGTGTTTTTCTGCCCCCCCGCAGCGTGACATGGAGGAGTCCAGCTCTCAGAAACTGGCGTGGGACGGGGACGCCAAGGCGGTCCAGCAGTGTCTGACGGACATCTTTACGAGCGTCTACACGACGTGCGACATCCCGGAGAACGCCATCTTCGGGCCGTGCGTGCTGAGCCACACGTCGCTGTACGACAGCATCGCCTTCATCGCTCTGAAATCCACCGACAAACGCACAGCTCCTTACATCTTCAGGGTGCGTAAACCTCCTCCTCCAGCCTCTTTAGTGCACACCTACAGGTGTAGTCCTAATGGAGATTGCATTTCATTTCCACCCGTTTAAGGCCAGAAACATCCCAGTTATTCAGTATGTTGCTTATTAAAGTGACTTTTATTTCGAAGATTTTATTTTGAATCCGGCTTTTTGTACGAATAAGTGTCCAGACTATGAGTCAATATAAGACATATGCTTTCTGCTGTGCAGGTGGACACCTCGGCCGCCAACAGCACCTCGGAGGGCCTGATGTGGCTGCGATTGGTCCAGTCTGCTCGGGACAAAGAGGAGCAGAACCTGGAGGCCTACGTGAAGAACGGCCAGCTCTTGTATCGCTCGCTTCGCCGCATCGAGAAGGACGAGGAGCTGCTGGTTTGGTACGGCAAGGACCTCATCGACCTGCTGCTGCTCAGCTCCAGCCGAGCGCCGACCAAGAGCAAAGGTGAGCAAGACTGAACCCGGAACTGGGCTGCCAGAAGCAAAGGTGGTCCACTGCTGGAGGGCTGGTGCGCTGCATATGTTAGATGTGTCTCTGCTACAACACAGCTGGTTTAAATATTTGGATAATCTCGTAACCTGCGAGCAGATTCTGCAGAATTCAGGAGAGTTCAAGCAGGGGAGGATCTAAAACAGGCTGGACAGCAGCCCCCTGAGGACCAGAATGACCCACATTGCATCAATTCCAGCATTTTTATCCTCAGTTTTTTAATTTTCCATCTCTGTTTTTCCCAGGTTCATCTCACCATTCCTGTCCAGACTGCAGCCAGCGATTCCAGTTTGAGTTCCCTTTTTTGGCCCACCTCCGGTTCCGTTGCACCAAAAGGCTGCAGAGCATTGCTGAAGCTGACAAGGAACCCGGGAAAGAGAGCAGCACAGAGCGACCAAACACAACCACAAGCAGGAACAGCCCAAAGCTTGGTCGCTCGGAAGGCTTCAGCATTCCGCACGACAGCAACAAACCCTCCACTGACTTTCACAACCTGGCACGGGATATGGAGAAGAACCGGACCAGCTCTCCGAGTGACAAGGAGGCCGAGATCTGCAGCGAGAGCTCGGGGAAGAGAAAGTTCTCAGAAATAGAGGACAGAGAGTCCCGAGGACCGGCCCTTTCACTTTCCAAGTCTAAAGAAGCGCTTGTAAGTTCTGCGCAAAATTACAGGGGAGTGTATGGCCTGGAGGAGAACCACAGGTCCTTCTCCCCTCCTGGATCTACAGAGCATGGAGAGGTCAAGCGCAGCGCCTTCACAGAGGTTAAGAAGTCACCTCAGAACCTCAAACACCACAGTGGCAACAAAAACCTCCAGAACTCCAACTCTGAGAACAAAGATGGAGGTCGCCCAAGCAGCAACCCTGTGGAGAAGCACCTTAACATCAGGCAGGTGCTTTCTGAAACACAGCCGCCCCAGACCTCGCCCATGGGCAGCGCTTTCACGTCGGTCAGCCAGCAGGGCAGCGGTGCAGAGAGGAAGAGTGCCTTCAGCCAACCAGCTCGCTCCTTCTCGCAGATCTCACCGCTGGTGATGCCCCCCAAGCTGCTGGACTGCCACCCAGCGGTGGGTGACACCATCTCCTCCAGCAGACTCTATCAGGCCGACCACCTTGCCGCCAAGCTGCAGAGTGCGGAGCTGGGCGCCAACTGCCCAGTACCCAGCGGCATTGGCAAGCAGAACCCTTTCGTGTACACCAGCGCCGCCGCCTTCTGGCCCAAGAACTCCGGACCTATCCAGCTCCAGATGCCCTCGGCGCTCACGCTGCTGCCTCCCTCCTTCACCTCCCTCTGCCTGCCGGCTCAGAACTGGTGCGCCAAGTGCAACGCCTCCTTCCGCATGACCTCAGACTTGGTTTACCACATGCGATCCCACCACAAGAAAGAATACGCCATGGAGCCTCTGGTCAAGCGGCGACGCGAGGAGAAACTCAAGTGCCCCATATGCAACGAGTCCTTCCGGGAGCGGCATCACCTGTCACGTCACATGACCTCCCACAACTGACCTTTTAAGATGATCAGAGGGACATATGCTTGACGAGGGAGCGAGAACCTGCCTGGATTTATGTCGTCCTGACTGGAGATAGGCCACTGTAACCACAAAACAGCCCTTGCACTTATTTACACCTTGGACACGTTCTTGAAATTCCTTTTTGGTCTCTTGACTTTTCCTCCTGTACAAAATGACATGTTTTCGACTGTGAGCAAATGCATTTTGACTTAGAAAAAAACAAAAAACAAACCTAATCTATTTATTAATAACTTGAATCTTTGAGAATAAGGGAAGATTTAAATATGTGTAAATGTACAGTAAGTTGTATTTTATATCATGCAAATTCAAATATAGAGATGAATTACAATTGTAGTCACTCGTCTTGGTTTCACCACAGCAATTGTTTTCTTTCATGTTTGCAATGTTTAAGGACACAAATTGGGGATTTTATGTGAGACTATATTTCAGAGTGCATGTAATATTAAATAATATTGATTTAAGATGCAGTCTATTCATCACATTGTGAATAATTTGTTTTATTTGAAAAACAAAGTGTAATATTTTGTGTCAGTGGGGAATAGTTTCAGTGTTTCTTCCTTTTTGCGGAAATTTACTACTTGACAGTTTATCTAATCATGTTGAATGCATTGACAATAAAATAGCTTTATTTTCACCTGTCGGATTTCTGGGTTTCTTTTCATTTTAATTTCACATACAGAACATTATTTTAACTTCATAAAATTGTATTAAAATAAAATGTGGCCACATAATCCTATAAATAGCAGTGTTAATCTATTTTGATTTTGTATTTAAATGAAAATACAGTAATAAATATATACATATAAGTTCAACTGTATTATTATTATCGTTATAATTTGTTATTATTTGATTAGATGTTATGGTAACATTAATTATATTTTAAATATAAATTAGCATCTATGTAGTAATATATCATAATACAAAAATAAAAATACACCCGATATGACACTGTTCTTCCTGCTTTCATTTTCGGCATCCAGAATGCCAGCCGTCCGTGTTCGACGGAGTTCTGTTGGGATAAAATCCAAAAATTCAGTGCAAAGGAATGATCCCAAAATTGTTTCGTCCCTGAGTCAAACATCTCTGAGCGAAATAACATTTTTATCTTTCTAAACAGAAATAAACAGACACGTTCCGGTGAAGTGAGGATCAATTTCTGAGAAAATATCTAATTTGTTCAACTATTTTATTGTGAATTTTCATGTTTTTAAAACACAAAAAAATGTCTAAAACATAAGGTGCGAATAAAGAAATGACCCCGAATCGCATTAAAATACCAACAGCGATCTCTGTTACAGTGAGTCGTACAGTGAGTCGTACTGATTATTAGCATGGAAAATTTTAATTTTTTCTTCAAATAAACAACAACCAGCCTTCCCATGACATAAGGCTATAATTAACAAAAAGAAAGAAAGAAATCAGACCCGATTGGGAACGTTTCAGGACACTGGAAATCTGCCTTTGAATAATGATCCAATGTCGCCATCAAGTGGTCAATACGTAAACTACATGTCGAAAAATCTCAGTTTGCCTTTTTAAACTGAAATAATAAATATTCAGCGGAAATGAAGAATTGTGTTCTTATATACAATGTCTTTATGGAGGGAAAGTAACTCCAAACTGTCCGACCTGTGATATGCACCACTGAAAATTACCATTCAGTGGTGCATTTCTATTGGTCAGCTGTGGGATGACTATATGAAGAGACCCAAAGAGAAAATCAAAAACAAAAACAGGACGCAGATTATGCTTTGTTTGTATTTGGGTTGATGACATCACAAGAGGCACAGGACATTAGTAAACATTATGGTGGATAAACAACTTTTGACAGATTTCAGCATTAATTCAGATGCATTCCAGTTGCATAACGGTTGCAGGGGGATCAACTCACGTGTTTGAGCCAATCCATGAAGGACACTGCTGTGGATGGAGGGGCAGAAGCAAATGATGATAATGACATTGATCCTCTGCAGAACTTCAGCTGGTACAAATGTGTTAATTTCCCTCTATGAATCTTTCCTTCTGATTGTTTTTTGTGCTGCTATGCCAATTGTATGATCACTAAAGATCTTCGATCATGAAATCTGGCCATTCCATTATGGCCAGATCCTCTTCACTCATCGCTTTTAAGTGTTTTGTTATTGCAATTTTTCCTCAGAACCATGCAGCATTCTCACAAATGTATCAAACGTTTTGCTGCAGCCATGCAGAATATGAGTCAACAGCTTTGGAGGAGGAATTTGATTTAAAACATGTAAATATGGAGGAGAAAAGCAACAATAGAACTCTGATCAGTTGTGTAATGCCTTATGTGATGTCACCAGAGGCAAGTGTATGTGGAAGATTATTTTTAGGAGGGAAGATTTTATGTTGATTAAATCATTTCAATAAAAAAGGAAAACAAAAAGAAAACAAACAATGGGGTTCCAACTATGTTTTTAAATTTGACTACATTTTTAAAAATCTGTTTAAAGCTTTAAACTCTGTGGGCAATGAAATGAGACAAAGATTTTTATGTACCGGGTTGTTAAATGAAACAGGACTATAATTTTCCCATTTAAATGTCACTGATCCTGTGAGGACTGAATATTAAAGCAGTTTCAATAAAGAAAATGAAAGTAATAAATAAAAGTTCAGCTGCGAAAATGCTTGGTAGTTAGCTCAGCTAAAGTATCTTTTTTTATAATTCATAACTGTTGGACTCATATATTTGACAAAACGTCTGCTGAACCTTTTTATACTGCACAGCTTCTGTTATTCCAGTTAGATTTAGCAGTTAGTGCATAGCACACTGTAAAGTAGGAGGATTAAATGAATGAAAATATTTAGATGCAGTTAAAGATATATCCAATTTTTATATAAGTTTACCACAAAGATTAAAGTAGATTTTCTGACTCACTGGTATATAATTTTGTTGTCTTTATGCTGATTTGTGAATCCATTGGTATTGTATGCCATGTTTCTGTTTTTTATGCATTCAATTTATCATAATTTTCTTATTGATTTTGAAGTCTTCTCACCCAAATTAGGTTTTGTTTAATTCACCTTTTGGTAAAAAGTAAGAAAGGATATGAAAGTACTGTGAATCAGCAACGAAGGTTTAAACAGCTGGTTTTGGTGGCTCAAGTGAGAACTTAACCATGAAAAAGTCTAAGAAGTGAAATTTTATGTATTTTAGAAGTTCTGATAGTGAAGACAAGCTATTCAACTAATTATCAATAAATAAAACTTGATAATTAGTTGAAACTATTTAGACTTTTTTTCAAACATTTCCTCCTGTTTCTGTAAGGTGATTGTCTATGATTGCCTTTAGTGGAAATTAAGGAGGGGAACATATTTGTGGAAGCAGTAAATCCTCATTGAGGAACTTGGATAGCTCACTGGGTAAAGGGTTAGAAAATGTGCTGCTGAATCTAAATCTGGAAAAAGAAAAAAAAATCCATCTGGAGCAGCTGAAAGACTTTGCAGAGACATGCAGAAACCAGAGGAAGAAGAAGAGGGTCCGGCGCAGTGACAAGACGTTCACATCATGATAAATTACAGCACCGGTGCACATGTCCACACGTTACATCAACACACACCTCCCATGTCAAACAGGTCAGTGTCACCACTGAGGCATGTGACGGACGGGAAGGGGGAAGGCAGGGCCCGGCGTCCACAAACCCACAAACACTCCTCTGATATTCGGTGCCCTCATGCTTCTCTGCTTGTGTCACTGGGCCGCCTGTGCCCCAACTGTCCCTGCCGACATATTTGTCTCCGCATCAGTCAACTTTCGAGCAGCGTGGGACAGTTTAAATGTCTGCTAAACTGGTGCTTCCGCCTGACCCAGTGGACCCCTGTCATGTAATAAATTTAAAGTTTTAGGTATTTCAGACCTGCGACTTTCATCGGTAGAGAGCCGGCAGACAGGGGAGATGCTTTGCTTTTTGTTGGGGTTTTATATGAAAGACCAACACAAAGTATGTGTGTGATCCAATAGTGTTCCCAGACCAAATCAGATATATAATCTGGGTCTGCCAAAGAATCTCCACCCAGTCGAAATGCATGGAGAAGCCTCCAACTGAGGAAGTTCAGGAAGAATCCTGAGAAGAACTGGCTCCTTTCCACGTGGAGGAACGGTGGCTCCTCTCCAAGCTCCCTCCACATGAACGTCTCTTACCTATTAGTCTTTCAATAAATCATCTTTTTATATCATGATATATGACTGATTATATTTTTTATTGTACTAAAGTAAAAATAAAATGTCTTATTTTCTTAATGAATCTTTTGGGATAAAGTAAATTCAAATAGTTGGTTTATTTTAGAAAATAAAACGGACATGTTTAAAAAGAAAAATTCAAATTTTAAAACTTTCTGGTGAAACAACAGATAGTAAGAGGAGTGGCTAACCTTCCTTCAAAAGCATGTACTTACTGAGCCAAAGTGTTACCAGTTCACAGAGTTCAGGTGTACAGGCAGCAAAAGAAAGGTTCAGATCAGAAAAGTATGAGGACTCCCAGTAGCCCCTTGATCAATTTTAAAGTTGATCTTCAGGCTTTACAGGAGGTCAGCGCCTCCTGTTGCTGCCTGATTAGGGTACTGCTGCCTCATTATTTTTTGTTGGTCTAAATATACACAAACACAGTCGCCTGTTGTGGACTATTTCCGACCCACAATGCACTCAATCTACAGGTCTGCTGACAGGGACAAATTTACACATCATGTCCGCTCCGTGATGATCCCAGTGAATCCACATAACAGAATGACTCTGGTGGACTCTGCCTGTTTGTGTCTGACCTCTTGATCTTCATACAGTGTTAAGAGTAAACAATGTTTTTCTATCTGGAACTCTGCTGTTAAAAGTGCACCTGCAGCTGGATTATAGCACCAACAAGGTGATTTACCCTGAGCTTTCAGCTGAAAACCTGATATTAAGCAGATGATCACAGATGATGCATCTGTCAGGTGTTGTGTCAGATTTATGCTGAATTTCTACTCTTTCTTAAAGACAAAACTTTCAGCTACTGTCCTAAAAACTTCTTGGGTCCCCCCTTCTTATTTTTTCTAATTTTAAGCACATATTGCACAATAGGCCACCATAGTCACTGAAAATCGGTAAAAAATGTCCAAAGAAAAACTTTGAAACCTTCAGGCAGTCTGGAGAACTATTGATCAAGAACACTTTAAAATATTCTAAAAGTATATACACACGTAGAAAAAATTGTTGGTACCCCTCGGTTAATGAAACAAAAACCACACAATGGTCACAGAAATAACTTGAATCTGACAAAGGTGATTTAGGTCAGGGCTCATAGAGGCCACTTCAGAATAGTCCAATGTTTTCCACTTAGCCATTCTTGGGTGGTTTTAGCTGTGTGGTTTGGGTCATTATCCTGTTGCAAGACCCATGACCTGCGACTGAGACCAAGCTTTCTGACACTAGGCAGCACATTTTTCTCCAGAATCCCTTGATAGTCTTGAAATTTCATTATACCCTGCACAGATTCAAGACACCCTGTACCAGATGCAGCAAAGCAGCCCCAGAACATAACAGAGCCTCCTCCATGTTTCACAGTAGGGACACTGTTCTTTTCTTCATTTGCTTCAGTTTTCTGTCTGCGAACATAGAGCTGATGTGCCTTGTCAAAAAGATACATTTTTGTCTCATTTTTCCATAGGACATTCTCCCAGAAGCTTTGTGGCTTGTCAACATGTAGTTTGGCAAATTCCAGTCTGGCTTTTTTATTATTTCTTTTCAACAATGGTGTTCTTGGTCGTCTCCCATTAAGTCCACTTTGCCTCAAACAACGTCGGATGGTGCAATCTGACACTGATGTTCCTTGAGCTTGAAGTTCACCTTTAATCTCTTTAGAAGTTTTTCTGGGCTCTTCCGTTCGTATTATCCATTTCTTTGTTTCGTCATCAATTTTCCTCCGACGGCCACGTCCAGGGAGGTTGGCTACAGTCCCATGGATCTTAAATTTCTGAATAATATGTGCAACTGTAGTCACAGGAACATGAAGCTGCTTGGAGATGGTCTTATAACCTTTACATTT
>JAHUTJ010058892.1:0-18502 GCA_036250325.1 Characodon lateralis
ACATGTGAACCACTTGGGCAAACTCCCATGAACCCTGTAGATGGTATAGAGCTGGTCAAGTGTTCCACGGACGAAAACCACACTGCTCCTCCTGAAACCAAGGTTCGACTATCGGCCGGACTCTCCTCTCCAATACCCTGGCGTAGGCCTTACCAGGGAGGCTGAGGAGTGTGATCCCCCTGTAGTTGGAACACACCCTCCGGTCCCCCTTCTTATGAAGGCGGACCATCACCCCAGTTTGCCAGTCCAGAGGCACTGTCCCCGAACGCCACGCAATGTTGAACAGGCGTGTCAACCATGACAGCCCCACAACATCCAGATGATGGAGTCCCCGGGAGGGGCACTGTCCAGCACCCCCGACAGGGACACCAAGAAGGCCGGGTACTCCGCACTACTGCTCGACTCCAGAGTAGAAGAGAGTCCAACCCCTCTCAAGGAGATGGGTTCCAGAGCCCATGCTGTGCGTGGAGGCGAGCCTGACTATTTCTAGTCGATATCTCTCGACCTCCCGCACAAGCTCAGGCTCCTTCCCCCCCAGCGAGGTGACATTCCAGCCTAAAGCATCCGGGGATCGGGCCGCTGAGGTCTCCACCTTCGTCCGCCACCTTCGTCTGCCACCTTCCTCCGCCACCCAGTCCTCTTTGCACCGGTCCCTCACGGTTCCCCATGCAAGTGGTGGGCCCACTGGGGAATGGCCTCACATCCCTCGTTCGGGCTTGGCCAGGCCGGTTCTCGCGAGGAGCAACCCAGCCACCAGGCGCTCTCCGGCGAGTCCCGACCGCAGGCCTGGCTCCAGGGTGGGATCCCGGCTCCGCTGTACCGGGCGACGTCACGTGCCTCGATATATTAGTCTACATGAAGGATTCTTGAACCGCTCTTTGTCTGACCTGTCACTTAGAGCTTGTTTGCCATAGGAGACCCTACCAGGGGCATTTAAGCCCCAGACAATATAGCTTCTAGGATCATTTGAGCACTCAAACCCCTCCGCCACGTTAAGGTGGCGGTTCAAGGAGGGGCAATATTATTACTGACCAATTAAGATATTCTTACAAGGGAACATGTTAGGTACAACACCAGTATTTGTCTTTTAGCAAGCACACTTTTTGCACTTTAATTTCATAGTTAATATGACCACATCTATCAAGGAACTAAACTTGGCTAAAAACAACAAACGTGAATCGAAAGAGTGTCTCAAATCCTGTTCTTGGTGCCGAGAATTGAATAAACTTTAATTGAGATTTTTTCAGTTGAGCCCAAATTTGCAAACTGGATGCCCTTTTTTAAATAAGGCAAACTTGCAAAACCCTTTTCAGGTTTTGGATCTACAATGATTTACACATCCCTTTCCTACAAAAAAAATCTGACTTTTTCGTTTTGTTTTAATGAAATATTATATGGTCTATTTATGTTGAGCTTTTAAAAAAGTCATAATTAAATTTTTTGTCATATTAGTTTTTTTTTTATTATATTTGTTTAACTGCAAGAACTTTTCACTTAACGACTTTTGCTAACGTGTCAAAAGGTTTGGACACCCCTATCCTATAGGATATACAATACAATAATAAAATTAGGATTTTGTTCGTGTAAATTTGTTTTTAGTCAAAAATGCAATTTATTTAAGCTAATGCTCACAAATTGCTCAAGTCCTGGAATGGAGGGAAAAAAGCCCCACAAACACAGCAATTGATGTTTAAATTACCGAGGCTATTTCTATTTCACAGCCGAGAATAATGTCTCAATTCTCATCCCCTTAGTTAAAATGAGCCAATCAATATTAACTAATAGCTAATCAATATTAATATGAAAACCTTTCTCTTTTAATATGTCTGCATTAGGTATCCTCGTTAAATGCCAGTGCATACGTTTTCATGCTATGCAGATGATCCTTAAATTTATTTAATCATAAAACCATAAAAAACTGATCTGTTAGCTCGGTGGTCCCACACCGTGGTCCTCAGTTCGTGCGTGATTTAGGTGTTTCTCTGCTGCAGCACACCTGACTTCAATGAATGGGTGATTAAGAGGCTTGTGCAGCACATGATGGCATGCTGAGGATGAAATGCAACTATTTGCTTCAGTTATGCTGGTGCAGGGACACATCTAAAACATGCAGGAATGTGGCTCTTTAGGACCAGGGTTTGCGATCACTGAGTGAGCAAGTGAGTTTACAATCATGTTTATGCCATAAATGCCAGGATTATTCAGCCACTAAATTTAGACAAGGCACAGTTGTTTTGGTTGTTGTTTGTGGATCTGAGCACCTTGTGAATACTCAGAATCCCATTGCTTTCACCTTCAATACTGTTGTAAGAATTATTGGATTTGTTTAGTCATTCATTTATTTATTTATTGGCTAACTGAAACAGGTAGAAATCTATGTTTTAGCCAGAAAGGTCCTATTGGGACAGCCTTTTCTCTTACATCTAGTTCGGGTCAAAATGATGGAATGAACATAAGCTAAAACATAGAAGTAAAAGCATTATATGAAAAGATAAAAGAAGGAAAAAACAGAAACAAAACAATTACAGATGTTAATACAAAAACTGGGCAGATATTAAATATATAAGACATATAAGTTTTTCCACATTTTGCCACTTTACAACCGCAAACTGCATTTTAATTAGATTTTATGTGATAAACCAACGTAAAGCCGCCCACAATGTTTTTCCAAATACAAAGATGAAAAATGTAGTATATGTTCAGATGTCTTAAAAAGTCACCTAATCAATAAACAGAATCCACCTGCGAGTAATTCAATCTCTGCATAAATGCCTCACATGTCTATTACAAAAGATTAATGAACAAACGGCATCATTGAAAACCAAGGAACACAGCAGTCAGTATAGAAGATGTCAACACGTTTAAAGCAGTTTCTATAACAGTACCAAGCTTTGACAATCTCATGAGCACTGTTCAATCCAGCATCTGAAAGTATGAACAAGTGTGGCGCAGCTTCAAAACTCCCTAGCCCTCTGGGAAACATGGTGACGGCTCTGTCATGCTATGGGATGTTTTTCTTCAGCTTCACAGGAAAACTAGTACAAATGGATTTAGTTCAATACAGGGCAGTCTTTTCCTATGGGTTCATCTTTCACTATTGAGAGTTTCCAGGTTAAATTCTTTGGCAAAGCAGTTAGAAACAAAGAGAATATATTATAAACTGTGTACCCTCTTTCCCTTCACATAAAAGCCCCAAATGCAGTTTGACACCAACAAGTAGAATAAACTAGCCTGAGAAACTACAGCAATGCAGTGTTCTTGAACTCTGGCATCTAGTGTCATACTAGGGAAAGGGACACTCGCAGCGCTTCCATAGTCTAATGTCAGGCTGCACGGTGAGGTGAACAGACAGGCAACACGCCAGCGGAGCATCTTCAGCAACATGACTCAACCTGTCCCCATGCGTTAGCCCGCCTCAGTCAGGGACATGAGGGAACAAGACCGTTAGTACTGAGTCACTGACACAGTGGACAGGGCCCTTATCAAGCATGTTCACAGGGATGAGAGGGAGGGGATAGCGCTGCACGTTGTCACGTTCTCTCATGGAGCACAGGGGACATGGGCTAATGTGTGCACACATGCAGGCATGCGTCTGCTATAATGCAAGGTGATTAATTCAGTGCATCTCTACCTTTACTCTGAAGATACATCAGTTAACATCAGTTGTTGGTGCATCAAATGTTGTGTTCTCTGTTGTTTATTCTAACCACACTGGGAACGCAAAGCAGACCCATACTGGCCCAGGTGATAATATTTATTTTTATGTAATCTTGTAAGCAAAGTTACTCTTATCTTAGAAGGCTTTTAAATAAAAACATAGAATTTATTTAAATAGGTCTGAAACCCACCTTATGCAGTTAAAAAAAATATATTTATCTAACACCTCAAATACACTGCTTCCTTGAATGACATCATAGGAAAGAAAAATCAACCAAGAAATCTTTTACGGATCTCTAATGGTCTGGCTCATCCTTGGGTGCAATTTTCAGATCTCTAAAGCTTCCATGTTCGTTTGTGCAAACAATTTTTCACAAGTATAAATATCATGAGAACCTCCAGCTATCTCCAGCATTCAGGAAGGAGGTGGGTTCTGTGTCCCGGAGATGAACAGATTTTGTAATATTTGCAAATCAACCCCAGAGCAATCAGCAAAAGACATTGAGAAGATGCTGCCTGAAGCTAGTAAGAGTGTCAGTATCCACAGTGAAACAAGTCTTATACATGAGCTAAAAGGTCGCTGTGTAAGGAAGAAGCTATTACTCTAAAAGCAACACTAAGGAACAAAGGACTTAATTTTTGTAGACATGTCCTGTGGTCTGAGGGAACTAAAATTAAAGTGTTTGGCACTAATGACAAATTTTGGTAATGGCCACTATAATAAATCATAAAACATTTAGTCTGATTTAATGTCAGACAGAGAGAAACAAAAGGTTATTTATCTTTTTCTAATTTCAAATGTAAATCGCTTGATTTTATTAGGAAATTTTAGGGGAGCTTTCCACTTACATCCCTCAAAAAAATAGTCCCAATGACTTGTGACTTTGGCTGTCACTTCTAACAGTCCTAATAAAGGTTGAATTAAAGCTACTAGCCAGACCTTCCTGTAAACTCTGTCAAACTCACTTTAATTGTAGTTTATCATCTAATGAGCAACATGTCATGCACAGTTTTGTTTTTCTATTTTGTTGTGAATCATTGTATAGTCAAGATAAAAATCTACCTTATAAAACCAAACTTCAGTACATATGCACCTCTGGTGACATCACATAAAGCGGTTGTTTTGTGTGTTTCATTTAGTATTTTTCTGGTTTTGCTTCCATTGCTCGGCAGTCAGAAAGTGATGCCAGCAGAATGCAGCAATGACTCATATTAGTAGGATAACTGCCCCTCGTTAAGATCGACAATTATACAAAGAAACCTTCCATCAATCGATCCAATGTCTCCAGGAACTGAATCCACCCTTTGTGGTCTTCGGAGGATATGGCTTCCCTGGTGCTCAAAGGCCACATCCTTGAATTGTGCAGACGCTGAATTGAGACACACCTAGTGACCTAGTCACCTTTATTCGCCAAGTTTGTGCACACAAACAAGGAATTTGTCTTCGGTTCCACTTTGCTCTTCACGAAGGAGTTTAAAATTTAAATATATTAAAAGGGAAATTCAAAATAAAAAGCAGAAAGGAACATTGATAACTCACAGAATATAAGTGAAAACTAACAACATCTGATCAAACATCAAAAAATGGTTTAAGAGTTCTTTGTAAAGACATTCTCCTGTAGGCAGCTTTCATCTGATCTGTGGTGGAATTACATCTTCAGGGCTTCACTGTAAGGAGCTTGTTTCCTGAGGCACCGTTTGAGCTGGGCAGTGAGGCTAGAGCAGCTGTGATTAGGGGTGCCAAGACTCATTGAATATACCCTGTGATTACAGCTGTAACTGATGCGGAGTTGATCACAAACCTTTTTTGCTTCTTTTTATCTGGATAAAGAATCATGGTCGGCCATTTTACTTATTTTATAGTGCCTTGGAAAAGCATTCATTATTTCAAATTTACTTTTGCCATGTTATAACAACAATGTGTTTTATTTTAGATTTATGTTATAAACTACCATGGTGTACTGCATGCCTATGCATTTATATTTTAATGAGATGACCTCTAAAGGCAATTGTGTACTGTGGTTTATACTTAGGGCTTATTAGAGTAAAGGGAGGCTGAATACAGATGCAGGCTGCAATTTACAGATTTTTGTTGGTAAAACATTTTTAAAACATGTATATATTTTCCCGTGACAAAATAAGAAAAGGTTTAAGGGACATGACCGCTTTTGCAAGGCACTGTTAGATCCTCTGGTCACTGTTGTCCCCTCTTAAAAAACAGTGCCGCTGACATGTTTGCAAACTTCATCTTGCATAAATGCAAGAGGCCTCCTGATGCACAGATCTTACTGCTGCCTGAGGAAAGAGTTCAGCCACAGTGTATGTTAACACTTACCGTTTATTTTTAGGATCCAAGGTGATACACTCGGGCTTGTGGTGACCCTTGAGATGACACATCTAAAAGAGATGGCAGCAAAGCGGAGAGGATTCTGTTCGACGTCAGTGGCTATCGAGATCAACATGGTGTTGAGAAGGTTTTTTTTTTTTGCCATGCAGGTGGGATGGCTCACTGGATATAGACTTTCCTCCAAAGGTTTGATTCCTGTTTAAATATTTTGCCTATTTATGACCCATCTGTGACTATGTTTTATACAGTTTTTTTTACATCCAAAGTGTAGCCTCTAACTAAGTCTGACGTGTAGTCTTTGTGCTGTTTTATTTTGGGCGTCTGCACTGTGTCACAAGGACTATTTAAGAGAAAATGTGGATTTGTTTAAATCAGTCTGTTAAACCTATAATAGAAAACAAATATCACGACTTAGTGCATGCCCACACCAATAAAGCTGTTAGTGTGGAAAGGTGGCTCGCCCATTTCCTCGTAAGAAGTGTGCATTAGCATGAAGGGCAATTTGGCCTGACAGTTAAAGCATCTATCTCTGACTCGGATCTCCCCCGGTGAGTTAAGTAGCGATGCTCAAGATAACAACAGCAAGGGCTCATTAACGTCACTTCAGACATTTCATGGGAGGCCGAATCCTGTCTCTACAGAAACATGAAGGAGCACACACGGGCAGCATTAACCACACACACATACACACACTTCCCTGCGAGGGTCCCCGCACGCTCTGCAGTAGACTGATAAGCCCCACGTCTCAACAACTTTGCCCCGGCAAATGTCAGACTGTAACTGTCTCTATTTCCTTATAGGGTAGTCTGTGTAAATGAATAACTAAATTTTTTCTTTTAGTGGCTTTTGCATAAACCCAAGATTAACTATATTAACTCCACTGCTTAGACTTAATATGGTAAATCCTCCTGCTTACGCTCAATGAAAATAGGTCCAGTTGAAATTCTTCAAATATCTGCAAAGCTCTGTGAAAGAGTGTAAATAAAAATCAGCTTACCGCATCTCTCAGAAGAAAGCTTAACTTCAAATCTCTGTCTTTTTTGCGATGATATTTTAAACCTACCTTAAGGTCTCCTGCACGGCCAAGGTCAACATCCTTATTTTTTATGTTTTTGCTTTTTAGTCACACTTAACACTATCAAATCATCAAACAAATATTACCCTGACCACCCCCTTAATCGAATCATGTATTAACTGTGATTAAAGACATTTGTGGTTCAGATTTACAAGCCGCACCCAGACCTGATTACTGCCAGACCTCTAGAAGGAAGAAATAGTTTACATAGAACTTCTATGATGACATGAAGTAGACTAAAGTATCTCAAAAAGCAAACCCAGAACAACATCTAAGGCACTTGCAGACCTCACTTGCCTCAGTTAATTTCAGTGCTCATGATTTAACAATAATAAAGAGATTGGGCACAAATGACCTCCATAGAAGAGTTCTGAGGTGAAAAGGACTGCTGACCAAAAATAACACAAAGACCCATCCCATATTTGCCAGAATTTCAATTCAGTTCAATTCAGTTTATTTATATAGCGCCAATTCACAACACATGTCGTCTCAAGGCACTTCACAAAAGTCAGGTTCATACATTCCAATTAATCCTAACCATTGAACAGTGCAGTCAGATTCAGTTATTTATTCAAATTGGATAAAAAGTTTTTCNTTCACAACACATGTCGTCTCAAGGCACTTCACAAAAGTCAGGTTCATACATTCCAATTAATCCTAACCATTGAACAGTGCAGTCAGATTCAGTTATTTATTCAAATTGGATAAAAAAATTTTCTATCTAAGGAAACCCAGCAGATTGCATCGAGTCAGAGATTTGTAGCATTCCCTCCTCCCGGATGAGCATGTAGAGACAGTGGACAGTCACTGTCGTTGACTTTGAAGCAATCCCTCATACTGAGCATGCTTGTAGAAAACATCTTGATATCTGTCCATTGTTTGTTCTGGCACTTCATGGGTCCTATTGTGCCCTGTTTGATTCCGTTTGTGGGCTCCGGTGTCCACAGTGGTTCTCCACTGTCTTTCCGGCATTAGGAATCGTGGGACAAACTCAATAAACCTGCGGTCGGTCATCTTCTCCTCAGACTCTTCTGCCTACAAGGATGGCCCTACTAAATGCTAGATCGCTAGACAATAAAACTTTTATTTTGAATAAACTTTTCAATACACATGGTTTGGATTTTATGTGGCAGAATGTCGACAAGTCCAGTTGTATCTTTGATCTTTTACAGGCAGACTGTTCATATTTTAAAGCCCAGAAGACTTCTGGACGTGGTGGAGGGATAGCAGCTTTGTTTAGAAAGAAGTCAATCTGTAACTGGCTTTTATTCAAGCTTTGAGCTTCTTTTGTTTGAGTTGGGTCATTCCTACTCGACTCCAGTTGTTTACAGACCTTCGAAATATAAGTACTTTATTAGGGATGTTTCTGACTTTTTGGCTGGAATTTTCCAAAGTATGATCATGTTTTAATTGTTGGTGGCCCCACCAAGCCATTGGTCAAATACTTTCTTAATCTTTTAGACTCCTTTAATCTTGTCAAACACTGTCACACTCTGGACCCTGGGTTGGATTTTTGTTTACCGGTTTTAAACACTGAAGTATGTGATGCAATGTTTTCTGTCCTGTTGTGTTTGAAAGCTCTTTGCACTGTTGTGATTTAACTTTTGATTGCGACATGTGTTTTTATGCATCAGCTGCTGAACAGTTTTTTCTTGCTTTTAACAAGGTTTTAGAGCGTCCTACTGGTTTTGGAGATCACCTCTATTTTTTTCTTAAGTGTGAAATGGTTCTTAATGTTGTTACTCCTTTTAAGAATGTGAGACCTAAACCAAAGTCTGAACTTTGGTTAACCACATCACACGTTCTGCCAGACAAGAGTGTAGAAAATCTGAACAAAATTGGATAAAAGATAAAATACAAGTGTATTTTTTATGTTAAATCTTTCTCTCAACTTTTAGTTTGTTTGCCCAGAGTTTAGTCTCAGAGAACAGAATTGACCAGAACATGGATGAAGCAAGGAAGTGAGTTTATTTACGGGTGCACAGGGAGGGCTGCAGGGATCTGTGAAGCGAGAGACAGGTTGGTTTCAGAAGCAGGATCCAAGTAATCCAGGAAGCATTGTGACTCATCTTTACCTCCCGAGAGGGAGGTGGGGATTCCAGCTACATGAGCAATGGGCCAGAACATAGGCAGAAGCAAGTGATGTCCCAAGGCTAGGATGGATTGCGTAGAGTCCTTGGATCAAGGGAAGCCTAACAGAGGACAAACTGGAACAGGATCCAGGACACACGAAGGCTGAAGGACACAATGAAACAAGGGTGAGAAATTATTTTTCAATACAGTTCTTAACAACGCTATAGGAATCTACCAAGCAGTAACTAACATTCCAGCGATGAGTTCAGGTGTGGCTCAGCCTTATATACACCAGGTGGCCATTTGGTGAAATTGAAGCCATCTTGGGGTGACAATGCTCCAGCCTGCGACTCAGGAACTGTAGAGAACTGACCAATCAGGGGAAACACAGAGAAGCCAGGAATCTCCACACTTTGTAGGTATCAGCACATTTTCAAAGACGAAAAAGCCGAGTTTTCCTTTTTAAACGCACACAGCAGTTATGAAATGTTTTGATTTGGTTTTAAAGCCCTTCACAGAAACTGCACTTTTCACAGTTTTTAATGATCTTTTTTAGCTACAGATCCAGGAGACTCAGCTGTTCTCTTGCTTTTAGATCTGACAGCTGCCTTTGACACAGTTGACCACAGTATTTTGATCTCCTGGCAGGACTTACGTGGTATCAAAGCATCTACATTTTACTTGTCCTACAGAAGTTTCTCCTTAAGCCTTGGAGAGCCTGTTTTCCCCTCAGCTCACCTCACAAGTGGAGTTCCCCAAGAATCAATTATTGGACCCATATAATTTTCCATTTACATGCTCCCCTTAGACTCCATCTTTAGAAAATTTAACATCTCATTTCATTCATATGCAGATGACACCCAGATCTATTTTCAGTTGAAGCATCAGCATCCTTTTTTACTACAACCACTGTTTATGACCTTACCAAGGTAAAAGCTTGGATGGCCTCAAATGTTCTAAACTTCAGTAAAAAAAAAGGAAATTATTATTTTTGATGTTGCTTCAGGACCTGGGTGACTTGTCATTGCTGATGGATCCATGAATTTTGTTCTCTAGTAGAAAATTGTGATGCATACTTGGGTTATGCAGCAGTACAATGATCCAAAGCACACCAACAAGTATAAATGGCTAAAAATAAACCAAAATGAACTTCTTTAGCTTAATTTTAAAGAGGTTGTTCATGCTTGAAACTGAATTAAAAGAATTCTGCAAAGAAGAGTGGGCCAAAACGTCCCCCCACAGCAATTTAAAGACTGATGGCTAGTAATCAAAAACACTTGGTGCTTACGAAAGGTGACAGAGCCAGTTATTAGGTTTAGGGGGTGATCACCTTTTCACCATGAGTCATTTTGGTTTTGGTATTTACCTTTAATAAATTAAGTCATAATTTTGAGTGACCTCTCCACCCCACCCCCACCTCACACACACACAAGAACTGTGAAAATCTGTAAAAAGGCAAACACACTTGTACAGCATTATATCTAGTTTTTAATCCATGCAAGTATATAGTTATTACTTTTGTTGCTTTCATAAAGATGTCAGAAACATTTTTCTTTTTGCGGATGAATGTTCAGACAATAATTCATTGATGTGTTCAGCATTTGCAGTCTCTTGATGTTGATGCATTCATGTCACTCAAAGACTTCAAGAAAATGCACAGATGTTGCAGACATTGAGGGCACGCACGCATCCGAGTGCCTCGGCAGCGAGAGCTTGGCTTCTCCCACAACTGGGGGCATTTGTCTTTGACGTTGTGACATGAAGTCTCTAATATGACGATGTGCTCATACACCCTGCAAGGAGAAAACAGCCTGTGCTGGCGTGGCATACTATACAACCACGTGGCTCCGTTGACCTCTGCCTATGCACTAAACTTCAGTCTTAATTGTGTCTGGAGGACCTTTTTGCTGTCTTAAGACAAGCTTCAGTTTAAACCGGAAGGCTTCTTGGCTCTTAATGCACAGAGTAGTTAAAGAGATAACAGCCAAGACAGTAGACCTCATTGTGGTGATCCTGTCCCCTTTTATCATTCTAACCAGTTTTTAATGTTATTGTAATGAATCAATCCTTTGTTTCCAAGTCTAAACATCTGCCTCACATTTTACGTTTGAACTTTTAACTTTTTGTTTCAATCTGGACAAGGGGCAGTGTGGTGGCCCATGTCAAAGGTGAACCATGTCCAAAGAATTTCATATTGCCAAAGAAGCGCTTGAGAAAACTGACTGTTTCAACAGTTCATGCCCAAGAGCTATTTTCTTGTGCTTGACAGTTGTGTTGCAGTCACAGCAGAGCCTAATTTGCCTCGGATCCCTTTGCAGCTCATATCTAAGCCTTGTTGTGATCTGTCCGTACACCCGTCTCCTTACTTGCTCCTGCCATATCTTGCCGTGTCCACACCCATTAAAGGTGCAAAAACAACACATCTTTGATCGTGAATCACAATAATCTCCCTCTTCATTTGGCATTTAACATAGCTGTGATGTCCTCTGTGTTGATTGCCTCTCGCTGTGCTGCTGAGACTTTTTTTTTGTGTAACATTTGGAGGGCTAAATGCTGGTTTCACAGTTTAATGTGGAGATCAGAGCGGCTCATCTTTGAACCTGATGAAGTGAGTGACAATAACTGTGTATAATGTGAGTAAATACAAAAAAGTGGTTCTTTTAATTAAAGTTTGTGAGTAAAAGCAGCAAATAACGCCCACGGCTAGCTTTTTAAAACAGCTTTAAATGGTCATTTATCATTTTATGGAAACAAAACATTTCAACTTTAGTTGCATGCATTGATCAAAGAATTAAATGTGCACATTACATAGTGAAGTCACACAGTCATCAATCAACACACACATTATGTTATTAGAAACACAATATAATGTACAAGGTTAATAGTGCTTTAAATGTGTTAAAATACAAAGACTTCATATTGAATTTACAATTTATACAAGTACCAAATGCCAAATATAACAGCACCCTATACATTTATTGGCACTCCAGGTAAAGATATGTTAAAAGCCTTAAAATAAATATCTGTATTGCAGTTGTGTAATCTTACTCAGACACCGTGGAAAAGCTTACTTTAGGGTGTTAGAAAGGATGCTCTGACTGACAGGAGGAGCCGTGTAGCTTTTGCCTTGGCCATGGCATAACTGATCAGATCTTAACCTTTGTGAAGCTACTGAGGGGGGCAGGGGGTTGTCACAGGAGTTTGGTTCTCTGGACTACAGTGTAGATCTGAAAATATTTTTAAACCTTATCCCCTGGGGCATTTTTTGGGGGTGCAGCAGGATTATGGGGTGCCAGGAATGCTTTGAAGGGCTTTCTGGTCCCTGTTTTACCTAAGCAAAAATTGTGTTCTGCCCCTTCCCTGGATCCTGTTTGTGAGGTTCATGGAAATTATTTCATAGGGGGTGTGTGTTTTAGGAACCTCAGGGTCTAAATTTAGCATGCTGCAGTTGATGTGGTTTGCATCTACAGGCCATGACCTTCAGCGTTCACTGGTAGTTCACAGCTGATTGTAAAGCCATCAAGAGAGTCAGCTCTCCTAAGCCTGGGACCATGGTTCTCAATCACATAAAGGTGGATTAATCCCTTCGGGTTGGGGGTTAGCCTCAAACTAAGGAACTTTGGTATATCGGTGTCTTGTTCACAGGTTGCGATAGGATGGAGCAAGAAATAGATAGATGAATTGGGGCCTTTGCAACAGTAATGCATTGCTGCAGTATGTTGTGGTGAAGAAAGAGCTGGGCCAAAAAGCTAATTTCTCAATTTGCTGGTCTGTCTACGTTCCAACCCTCTCACATGGTTATGAGATATGGTTCTTGATATCCTTGATTGGATGGATGGATGGATGGATGGATGGATGGTTTTAGTAGAAAAATTCAACCTTAAACTTGAGTAAGTTTAGTCTATGCGCAAAAAGATCCATGATGGGACATAATACTAGGTCCCACAAATATTTTTATTATTATTAGGGTTTCAAAGTTCATGCATATAGCAGAGCATGAAACTCTGATTTCCTCCATTTTGTTTCTACTCCTATAAAGCTCATACTGCAGCCTAAACCAAAAAAAAAAAACAAAAAAAAAAACAGTGGACTTCCCTAAGCATTTTTATGCAGTAGAATAAAAAAATACTAAATCCAAAAAAATATAACTGTCAGGTTAATTGGTAACACTAAACTGCCCTTAGGTACAAATGGGGCCCTGGCCATGGTGTACCTTGCCTTACACCCGTAGACCTCTGGAGATAGGCATCTGCTCCCCCGTGACCCTTTTCGGAAAAAGTGGGTATAGAAAACGGATGGATGGACTCTGCATCAGATAAGCATGGCCATGACCCTGTGTTTTTTTTTTTTTTTACTTCATCCCAAAAAAAACCTTCAACAAAAATATTACAGCCTTAATGACCTAGAAATTTGCATATCCTATCCAGAGAGAAGCCAAATATTTGAACTCTTAAAACACAAGAAAGCCAAGTTCGACCAAAGCCTTGTTGCTAAATAGATTGAATTGATTGAATTGATAGTTGGTCAAATATTAGACACGGTAAACAGTGAACAGTGTAACAAATTTGGCAGATGCCCAACACTAGAGAGTGATACAATATGGAGAGGTTTAGTTTGCAAGAAAAATAAGTGAATAAATTTGCATGCAGCTTTGTATATGCATTTTTAAGATTTAAGAGACTTTTAGGGGTTTTTTTTCTTGGGCAACAACCCAATAAGTCAACCTAAGGGAGAAACAGCCTTTGCAGAGACGTTAATGCATAAGGGCTAGACTTGCTAAAGCAGGCTTGAATGCTTTTCATAACTGCTTTCCTGCGGTTATAGTTTTTAATTTATGATCCATGAATTAATGTTTTCCTTGGATGTAAATCTATGACACAGAAGCCCTCTTCAAAATAAGGAAGGCAGTGAGATGGTAGTAGCAATAAACGAGTTTAAAACAAGACAACTAGGAAAGTAAAGAAAACCTCCAAAGCTCGCTGTTGGAGGACTGTAGCATTTTCTGTGACCTTATGCTACTGCATTAAAACAAGGCTTTATTTTAAGGCTTTTTCCACATCTTCATCAGGGGTGCCAATAAATGTTTTAGGTGCTGTAATGTAGGCATAATATATGACAAGCTTTCCAAATCACCACAATAAAACCTTTTCTTACACTCTCTGGCATTCAGATATCATAATATCATTCCTATGACCAATATTTGACAAATTTCTTGAGGCAGGACTCCTCCTCCACCGATGCAAAACATTTTAGTATACAAACAGCATGTGAAAGAAAAGAAACATAACCTTAACATAAACCCAAAGAGCACATTTAGAAACACTGAGGCCGCCACGACTGTGGGGTTTCCAGACTCGAATTTGACATGACAGCTAAGGAATGATGGTGTGACCTCTCTGAGCTGTCACAGTTGTTGCTGCAGCCTACGTGACACATGGTCATATTGTTAGCAGCATAGGCACCCAGTATGTATATTGGATATAAACAGATGAAGAGATTAGCAATAACTACAAATCCCCAGCGTGTATCACTACATTACTTTAAAGACTGTGGATTAATGGCTGTGACATTAACCTCACTGCAAGAATGCCGAGTGGAAGTCAGGAGGTAAATGTCTGCCAGCTGGGACCTTTCACCTCCGAGTCTCCTGTTCTGCCCAATCGTCAGTCGGCGTACAGGATGAACCCTGAAAAGGTGCTGTATTTGTTGCTGTTGCCCCCATGAGCTTTGCCTCCATCCAGTTTGATGAAAATCTCATCACCCGCATCCAAATGAAGTATGACACTGTTGCTGGCATAGTCATAACTCTGGTCTTGGTCTTGGGCGATGGCACTGGCCCTGACCTGGAATATTAAACACAGAGATACAACGAGAGGCAAGAGAAGAGAATTAGTCACTAAAAAAATAGAATGATTTGCTTGTCTGACGATCATCAAAATCTATAGATACGGTGTTGTAAAAAAAGTATTTGACCTCTGAGATATTTTTTCTGTTTTGATTTTTGTCACTCTCACATGTTTCCAAGGAGTGGCCGGTCAACCAAAATTAATCCAAGAGAGCATCAAAAACTAATTCAGAAGGTCACAGACGAACACAGAGCAACATCTAAAGCCTTTCAGGCCCCACTTGCCTCAGTTAAGTCAGTGTTTATGATTTAATAATGAAAGACTGGGCGTAGGTTGCATCCACAGGTGAGTTTCAATGCCAAAACCAGTGCTGACCAAAAAGAAACAAAAGGCCTATCTGAAATTTGTCAAACATCTTGACGATCACCAAGATCTTTGGGAAAACATTCTGTTACCTGATGAGAGTTTTGGAAGGGGTACATCCTGTTACATCAGGTGTCTAAATTACAATATCATTTCAGGAAAAGAACATGCACCAACTGTCAAACATGGTGGTGGTAGCATGATGATTTGGTGGTGCTTTGCTGCTTAAGGACCTTGGCAATATTTCATAATTGATGGTATTATGAATTATCCTCTTTAGCAAAAAACAAAATCCTGACAGAGAATGTTGAGCCAGTTTGTGACCTTAAACACAGTTGCACTTGGGTTATACAGTAGGACAATGATTCAAAGTCCACACCTGAACAGCTCAGAAAAGTAAAGGTTTTGTTGTGGCCTAGTCAGTCTGGACTTAAATCCAACTGAGATGCTGTGATGTGACCTTAAACAGGCCATTCATTCTCTTAAATGCTTTTAATGTGGCTGAATTAAAACATTTTTTAAAAGAAGCGTGGGTGTTTTTTCACAGTGATGTGAAAGGCTCATTGCCAGTTGCTGCAAATGTTTGATGGCAGTTGCTGTCGCCAAGGGTGGCACAACCAGTTATTAGGTTTAGAGGGCAATTATTCTTTCACATAGGGCCATGTCAGTTTGGGTAGCTAAGTACGTTAATAAATATTATTTGAAAACTGCCTTTTGCATTTGCTCAGGTTATCTTAGCCTGATATTAAATATATTAGCTTGGTCATCTGAAACACTTATACATGAGAAAAAAAAACACAAAAACAGAAGAAATCTTTTTCACAGTACTGCAGATAAATCAAATATAACAATTTTGTAACAAATAAGCCTCTGTGAAGAAACTTAACAATACATCCTTGAATTGTTATAGTTTTAATGTCATTAAAAAAGAACTTGCAGCAAGATAAAGCCTGTATTAAAAAGTTTGACTTTGTGTAAGTGTGTCCCCTCTGGTGAATATCTTGTTTTCATCTTATGACTCAGCTGAAAGGGTCAGGCTTGAGTCAGTCTGCCTGTAAGGAATAAAGTCAGTGCATACTATCCTTTTCCCTCATCTTCTACTCCTACGTCCTTGTTCTGCAGGGGTAAGAGCTGTAAAATGCCATGTTTTGCCACATATAAGTGTCATTTTGTCAACACAGGGTAATTATGTACGGTGTTGGCTTGGGAGCATCATCCCCAAATCTGTTCGCCTGTCTCGGGGTAAGTTCCTTAGCATGTTTCCGCTGGGAGACAGATCCCCTCTTAGGCTTTACTCCAGCTTTACTGCGCCATCCATAAAAGTTTAATCCGAGCTCCGACAAAGATTCTGACGACAGGTTAGCTGAACCAAAAATAAAAACATTATCCTGCATGCACAGTTTGAGATGAAAGGTTATGGGACAGATAAATTTTTAGGTATCCTAAGCTTCCTCTGCTTCAGCTGCACAATACCTACCACTGACATACAAATAATATCTACTGAAAATTTAGATATTCTGTAGGTTTCCAACTCTGTGTGGAGCAAGGTAGCATCATTGTGCCATTTTTTACCATTACATCACAAAAATAAGACACTGTCATAATCGATTTGATGACAAATAAAGATTTAAAAGTGTGGCTTAAATATGTATTTAATCCCCCTGAACCAATACTTTGCAAAACCACCTATAATTGCAATTATAGCTGCAAGTCATTTGGGGAATGTCTCTGCCAGCTTTATACATCTTGCCCTTGCTTCTTGCAGTTGGGCCATACTATTTCCTTTTTCAGATGATGAACTGAAATGTTCAGTTTGTGATATTGTTTTACAACCTAACCTGCTTTAAACATTTCCACAACTTTCTACCAGACCTGCCTGCTGTGTCCCTTCATCTTCATAATGTTGTTTGTTAACTAATGAGCTTTATGGAAATGAATGCAACACTTTGATTAGTAAAACAATGTTGAAAGACATGCATCATATTCCTTCCAAGTCATGCACTGCTTTGTGTTGATTTATCAAATATAGTCCTAATAAAACGCATTTAAGTTTGTGGTTTTAATAAGACAAAGTGGAATGGGTATGAATACTTTTACAAGGCTATGTAGTCCTTGGTGTTCAGGTTTTTGATGTATCTCTAGTCCCACACAACCAATTCAACCAGCTAAATTACCACCTCGGGATGTAACCAAGTTCTGCAGAGGCCTGGTAATGACCCATTCATTTGACTCAGGTTTGCCGAACCAGGGAGACATGCAGGACACAGCTCCCCTGTGGAGAAGAATTGGACACCACTGAATTTTAAATTATATAAGAAAGCTCTGGCTCAGCAACTCTTCCCTGGAGAGACAGCAGAAAAACCATGATGACACATCTTAGGGGAAAATTTTGGAAAAGAAAATAAAGCTTGTGTATATTTGTAAAAATTATACTATCTTGTACGAGTAAAAACAGAACAACATTCGTGCAAGGAAATTCTAGGAACCACTTAATATTGTACAGTACATTTTCAAATCTAACAGATAATCAAAAAATAAACAAATACTTATTTTACTATTTAAAAGATATTATAAAAGATAATTTCACCTGAAAACAGACAAATATTAACAGACTGAATAATTACAGTGCTCATAGGTTAATATGTCTGTTAATAAGTCACTGAGTGTGAATACAAGGACTAAAAGAGATAGTTTAGGATTATTGAAAATCCTGTTAAGCAGTCAATATTTCACCTTCAGTATATAGCTTTCTTAGGATCTTAATTTAATGTAAATCCAGATTAGTGTCTCCTGTAGGCTAGAACTAATGGCTAGTCGAACAGGGACCAACACCAATGTAGACCTCTGGCATCTTAAAACAACTACAGCCTCAAAACAAATTTTGTGACTTATGCAAATGCTGTTTTATGAGACTTCAAACCATGGTCATATTTTCATTCTTTGATTATTTACACAAGAAATCTGTAATGTTTCATTTTTGTAAGGACTCAAATGTAGAGAAAACAACCCGAAGTAAAGATACAGTACAGACCAAAAGTTTGGACACACCTTCTCATTCAAAGAGTTTTCTTTATTTTCATGACTATGAATATTGTAGCTTCACACTGAAGGCATCAAAACTATGAATTAACACATGTGGAA
>JAHUTJ010058893.1:0-18494 GCA_036250325.1 Characodon lateralis
CTAACAATGGGCTGAAGGATCTCCTCTTGATACTTAATGGTACCATCATTTATCCTGTACAGGTCTGTGTCCCTCCATGGGTATGCCTCCCCAGACCAACGCTGACCCACCACCAAACCAGTCATGTAGCAGGCAGCATAACGTTCACCACAGATTCTCCAGACCCTTTGACATCTGCCACATGAGCTCAAAGTGAACCTGCTCAGAGAACAGGGTGCAAAAATCATCATTTGGATTGAGGTTGGATCATTGTCCTGTTGTAATACTCGCCCAAGTGTTAAAAATCTAGCTGTTAAGGGTGAAGTGTATACATTTGGAGGCAACTCATCTCCACTTTTTGCAGTGCACCAGTACCACTGGCAGCAAAACGGACCCTTAGCATGATGTTACCACTACCATGCTTGACCTTTCTTACTGTGTTCGAAATCAGCCAATTCTGGTAATCTCTTGCAAATTGTAGTCGAGCTCCATGGTGCCAGGCATTAAGCTCAGAGTCTACTAGAGAACATCTGGACCCTCATGAAGTCTGTTTCTAATAGATATTCACACCAGTGTCCCACTGGAGGTTATTTTGTAGGGCTCTGGCAGTACTTATCCTGTTCCTCCTTGTACAAAGGAGCAGATACTGGTCCTTTTGATGGGTTAAGGAACTCTGCTGTCCAGCTCTCCTAGAGTAGCTGCCCGTCTCCTAGAATTACCTCCATGTTCTTGAGGCTCTGCTGGGAGACACAGTCCAGTTATCGCCTCATGCTACAAGTAGGGACACAGAGTCTGATCAAATGTAAAACTACTCAAAAGCAGTCAAAGAAATTAGGAAAAAAAATGTCTGTGGCCTCCACCGGCAAAGCCAATTACTATTTTGGGGTCAGCGCATTTTTGCTCCTTTAGTTCACCTGTTAATTTCATTAACACCAAAACAGCAGACACTGATTAACAACCCCCTCTACTACTGAGCTGACTGATGTTTACCTGACTTGATACTATATACTCTGATTACAAAGTGTTTAACAGTGTACATACATTTGAGTCTGTGTGGGTTAGAGAAAATAAACATATTCAAACTTGTTCAGCCAATTTTTTGTTTTTAAACTTCCTTGAAATCATCATTTATCATCGTTCCACCTGAAAAAAAAATAACAGTTCAAATAAATCACTCACAGAACTAAATTACTGAGATTCATGCCAATGAAGAATGTATGTAAACCTCATGCAGAAACCGTGTTTTAGCCTGCTAAACCACAGAATGTCCACAGAGGCTATTAAATATTTACCTTTACCAACGTCTGCAGTACAATAATACTTCCATCACTAGAAAACAAATTTCTAGTGTCTATTCACTGTAACTGTTCATTTAAGATTCAGTGACCTTTTTCTCATGTATTTATTTTAAAGTTTAGTGGTTTTACATTGTTTTACATCTCAAAACTTTAGAGGCAAAAATACAAAATGAATTTCTATTTTTTTTAAAATGTAAAAACTGGCAAACCAATCACCTTTTAATGCCGGCAGTGTTCGGTGGTTGTGTTTGGGAAGGGGTAAGCAAATAGAGAAAAGTCTAAAATGTACTTGGGCAGGAGTTCCCGGAGTAGCTTTTGTGGCAAAGTGCACAAGTAATAGTGTAACGTTTCTGTGGTGACAGGCTTGTACCATGTTTGCCTCTCTGGGAAGTGAACAAAAGGAGGTGCACCGATGCGCTGGAGCACATACTCAGAGTCCCTTTCGAGGTGCTCATAAGAGCCAATGAAATTATAAGAAACAGCACAAGGTTGGCACAAGTTGTAAATGGGCATCCAGTGCTCATTCATGTGCTCCACATCCTCATCTAACAAGTAACGGACAAACTCTCCAAAGGTCACATCATCTCCTTTCACGGATGCATCCTTGGCAAGGCCCTTTCTGTACCGCTTCACAATCTCCATTCCGTACTTCTTCTGGTAGGATTCGATCTCTCCAAACTTATTCCTGTAGGCCGAAAGCAGTCGCTCCATAGGTTCTCGCACAAACATGAACTTGAAGTAGTGCTTGAGGCGGTAGCGGATTTCTTCTGGCTTCAGGGAGGACAAAAAAAGCAAGTCGCTGCGGTGATCCATCTTGATGTTGACGTCCACACTCTCCAGGGCGCCGCTCAGGACCTTCAGGACTCTCTTCCAGTTGGAGCAGGCCACTTTGGGGACGTAGCAGTAGAGGAAGCGGTACTCTTCATTTACCAGGATGTGCTGCAGCACCGTCTTCCTTTGCAGGGGGCTCAGGGACCAGATGCTGTGGGGCATGTTCTTCTGGCTGCACATGGTCCTGATGGTGCGGTTGCGGATCTCCTGGAGGATCTAAGTGTGAACAAAAGCCAGGTGAAATGAATATGTTCCATAGTTTACAGTGCCTTGCAAAAGTATTCACACCCATGGAACTTTTTCCATATTCAGTCACATTACAAACTCAAACGTTGGTCTATTTAGGCTTCCATCTAGGCTTAATTGTAAAAGTGAAGTAAGGGGATAGCTTTTTTTTTGGTTTTAAATTTAAAACATCTGAAAATTGAGCTATGCATTTGTATTCAGCCCCTCCTTGTGTATAATTTGTGAAACTTTTTGCCCAACAGCAGCATCTTTGCAGATCTGAAGACTAAAACCTTTGTGAAATAGCTCAAACTCTGTTGATTTTGTCCTTTGTCTAGACTTTGACTGGGCCATTCTAACATGAATATATTTTGATATAAATCATTCCATAGTTGCTCTGGTTATATGTTTATAATAAACCTCCACCCAATTCTGAAATTCTTTGTAGGCTTTAAGGTTTTCGTCCAGGATTGCCTTGTATTTGGCACTATCCATCTTAATTCTAACCAGCTTATTCTGGCTCAGGAACAGCATTGCCACGCTGTGATGCTGCCACCACCATGTTGCACTACAGGGATGGTGTTATCAGGGTTTTCTCAGCTTTATCCCTAAACTGCTGAGTTTCTTTCTTTCTCTGGTGTCGTTTGTTCACTAATAAACCTTCACAGAACAGCTGTTTTTACTCTTAGATGAAATTACACAAAACTGGACTGACTAAGTCTGAAAACAAAGAAATAGCACACTTTTGGTCCATCACATAAACTACATTTAAGTTAGTGGACAGGTTTGGAGGGTATGAAAGCTTTGGCAGAAATTGTGAAGTTGTCTAATAAAAAAATACTGCTCCTGGTCATTTAAATCATGACCTAAAGCTGCATAAAAAAGCCATTTGCTGTTAGGTGATTTAAACAGGTCGACAGAACACAAATGTCGGACCTTACATGTTTTACTTCCCTGTCTGGGAGCTTCAGAGTATACATTATGCCTTGTAGCTATATGTTACCCTTTTGTGTAAAGTGTAAAAAATAATATGCGACTTTTTACAGCCAATTGTATTAACTGCATTTGCAATGATTTTGCTACTCACGAAATGCGATCCAGACAGAAAAAAAACTTTTCAGTTAACTTTTTTTGACAGCTTTTTGCAAAAAGAAAACATACCAAACCTCTCGACAGACTGCGTGAAGTCTTTCAGGAAGAAGGTCTAGAAGCAGAACTTACTTCGGAGTCCACGTCGTCTGAACCGTGGGCTCGGCTCTCTCTGAAGAGCTCCAGCCGCCTTGCGTTACCCCGAGGAGACGGCGTCTCCATGCTGTTCAGCATTCCCTTCTCTATCATGAGCAGCAGGCCTCCGGAGGCTACGACCACCAGGAAGGTTAGCACCGAAGGCAGCACGGCGGAGCCGCGGCGGACAGAGCTCGGGCTCCCCGCGCTCCTGAAGCTTGTAACGGGGCCGCTCCGCAGCCCGTTGCCGTAGTCCTGCCTGCGTGGAAGCATCATGACTGTATCTTGCTCGCCTGTCCGGCGTCTGCCAGCTTTTTAACCTTAAACGCCGGCAGTTCAGTGTGGAAGTTTCCGCTTGGTCCCTAACACGTACCCATGCTAAGGTTTAAAGTAAGTTTGCAAGCGTGTAATTCAAAAATCCTGTTCGGATCATCACAATAAAATTTCGTTAATGTTTCCACATTATCAGTGGAGAACATAAACTAAATGTGTTCTATACTGTGGAGTGTTTCTCCAGTCAGTTGTCTCAATTATTTTTCTCTCGCAGGTTATGTTTTATAAACCTACAAATTGATACTTTCAAAATAAAATCACATAAAATATACTAGTCGCTACACTAAAAAACAAACTATATGTTAAAGCCTTAAAAGGTTTAAAGGTAGAGCCTCAGATGTGTTTAATATGTGCTGTCTGGAAGGTTTTTGTGAAATGAGGTAACAGCAAACACCTCACAACTCCTTTTTAAAAATGTCCAGCTGGGAAATGTAGTTTCTTTAAGCAATTATGTTGTGGCTAGTTGGAATGACACCTAAAGCTTTCTGTCTGGGACCAAAGCACGCATATTTTTTTGCCTTTGAGTGAACCACTGCCACCCTGCTAGAAATGTATGGTGTCATCCAAATAACCCCAGCAATCTGGTTTTTAAGTCCATCACCTGTTTGTGACTTGGCTTAATCTACCATGACTGCTCAGCTCCTACTCAAATGAATAACTGACTTTCACTCTACATGAAAATATGTTTTCTGAAATAACTAAAATGTGATTGATTATAACTGTAAGAGAATTATACCCAGAGTCTTTAAAAGTCACCTAATCAGAAAATAGAGTACATACATGTGCATGTAAATCCTTCTGTTCTTGGAAGGCCTCCGAGAAGCTATGAGAGCTACTGTCCTGCAACGTTTAGATGCATCCTTGCTCCAACACAGCTGAATCAAATGATTGAATTACCTCTTTAGCTTGACATCAAGTTAACAGGTAACAGGCGATTCTTTTGATTCAGGTGTGTTGGAGTAGGGATGCATCGAAAAGCTGCCGGACAGTAGATCTTGAGGAATGGCGTTGGAAACCCCTGCCTCAGAGGCTCATTAGAGAACATTAGTAAACAAACAGCATGAAGGCTAAGGGACAGGGATTAGGCTGTGAACAAATTTAAAGATAGCTTAGATTATAAACAATAATTCTAAGGAGCACTGTTCAATCCATAATGTAAAAACAGGAGTATGGTACATACAAACCTACCAAAACGTGGCCATCCACCGAAACTGACAAGCCAGGTAAGGAGAGCATTAATAACTGAAGCCGCCATCTAGCCTATTGTAATCCAGGAGGAGCTGCAGAAAGCCACATCAGGCATACGACTCTGTTGACAGGTCGTCTGTTGCACTCCAGCATTCCATGGAAGAGTGCTAAGATGTAAGGCATTGTTAAAATGTTATGTGTGACAGAAAACTAAGAATGCCCATCAAAGTGACCCACCCCCCCACACACACACACACACACAATAATGTGCTTTTGATGCTTTTTCTTCAGTTACAGGGGAGCTGGTCAGAGATAATTGGAAGTTGTGTAGGGCTGAATACAATGCAGCCCTGGAAGAAAACCTGTTAGATGATGTAAAAGACTTGGATGGAGGTTAACATCTAGGTACTCACCTCTAAACAGATACAATGGGATGGTTGGAAACAAAGCATATTCTTATGTTAGAATGGCACAGTCAAAGTCTAGACCTATCATCTAATGGAGAATCTGTCACAAGGCTTGAAAATCTATGTTTATAGACATTCTCCATCCAGTCTCAGTGAGCCCGGGCTATTTTACAAAATACATTTTTTTTTTAACCCAAAAATACTTTAATGAATGCCACACTTTTTAGATTTAGGTTAAAATCTTTAAAAATCTTGTATCTTTTTTCCTCCTCTCACGCCCTATTTTACGTTGTTTTGCTACATAAAATAAGGTAAAGTGTAAGTAGGATAAATACTTGTGCCAGTCACTGCATGTGAATATGGTGGCTCTTTTTGAGATCCAGTTATTCGGACATTTGTTATGTAATAAAGGGAAAGCCAACATTTGAACAATGACACAATTGACATATTTTCCAAGATAAACCCTTCTTGATATTCAATAGGCTTGACGAACCACTGATATACAGAGTATAGCTGCAGGGTTTCTGCCGTCATTAAATGTTTCCATTAGATGCTGTCTGGGTTTCCAGTCATCTCGTCTCTTTCATCACTCCTGAGAAGCACGCGCTTCCACTGGACCGCGCTCGCGTCGTGACGCTGGGCGCTGCGCTGCGCCGCCGCCGCTCGCGCTGCTCTCGCAGCCACACCCTCCCTTTCACCATCTCGGTCTGGCACGCGGGCAGCTGTGCGGGACCGTCTCCCGGTGCGTGCGCGTCTTGCATAGCGTGCACCCGCAGCATCAGCAACACAAAAGGGCTGGGAGCTGCCGGCGCCAGGGTTTACCTCAGCGCCGATCGGAGGGAAGAGCCGCGTTCTCAAACAAAGGTGCTCGGATTTTCCTCTTCTTCCATGTTGTTTGTGTTTATGCTGACTGTTTTTTTTTTTTTTTCCTTTCATCTGCACGACGCTGGTGACCTTGTCACTACAGCCCACTTCTCATTTACAATTGACCTGCACTGATCTTCTGCTTCATCCCTCCCACAGATGTGTGTGTGTGTATGTGTGTGTACTGTTAATGCAATATTTGCAAATTGATGCGACCTGAAATGCGCAAAAGCATCAGGCCAAAATTGCATTCATTTTTCTAATAAAACCAAAGTAATGTTGATCATGTGGAGGCTTTCTGGATCTCGCTTGTGACAATATGTATGAAAAACAGATTCCAGATTCTTTGTTCTTCGTGTGCCTTGAATGGCAATTAATAGACCGTAATCCTTGTGCGGCAGCATCCGCTAATTTGCCATTAACGGTTCGGCTGCGTATTGATTGGTGCCTTTAGGGTCTACGTTGATGGACTCTTTCGTTGAAGCAATGACTGAATTTTTAAATATATGACGCTCAGTACAAGCATCTGAAACGTTAGGATGATGGTCAGCTCCAAACCACACACAGGCCGTGTGGTGCGGGTATACATGTTGGACAAAAATGAAATTATACATTTGCTTTTCCACGGGTCATTTAAAGCCTTTTAAATCAATGCTTGTATTTCTGGCCCAGTCGGTAGTTTGCTGCTGAGAAACACAGAGGCAGGGAGAATAGATGGCAGTTTGCCAGGGATGAATTCACATTGCTGCTGGTGTTGTGCTCATCAGGGTGCTGGCATGAAGTAAACTGGTCTGTTTCATTTCCTATTTGTTTCTTGAGGGGTTGTCATTTGGTCCCTGAGTCTGATATGTAGACCTCGGATGTATCAGTTGCTGGATGCTTTAGAGAGTAAGGAATAAACCACAGCACCTAAGATGTGCCCTTTAGATGCAGCGTGGTTTATCGGTGGGCTGTGAATGTAAAGACTCCACCATGTGATTGAACACCATCAACCAGTTTAAACCAGCCTGATGGTTTGGAGAATCAGATCCAATGTAATTGGCTGTTGTCATAAAACTGCCATAACTGAATGACATCTTCTCAAGACAGGGACAGAGCCTTCTCAATGCCACACATTTATTCATACTGTCTGAACTCACTTCCTTCTGTCTGCTGAAATAATGAAACACCTGCATTTAAATTTGACAAAGCAGTGTAAGCCGGTCACTCCGTGAGCATCTATTCAATTATATGAGCTCGTTTTCAATGTTTGTGGCACAGTACAGTAATTTTGTAATAATATTGATATAAAAATGTCAAAGTATTTCCAAAAACGTTTTACAGCTATCTCTGTCAAACATCTCCCCTCATACTCCACTCTTCCACCATGCTTGCACTTTCCTATTTACCTCACACTACCCATTGCTTTAAGTAGCTGATCCCAGGTACTTTTAGTTAAGGGAGTTCCTTTATGTAGTGCTCTACCTGTTTCCCTTGGACTCAAAAATAGATATATGTCATAATTAGAAATATTATTAGTAAAAGTAATCTAAAAGCACTTTTCACCACCTCATATATGCAAACTGGTAGATTGACAGTACATGAGAAACATCTTTAGCTAGTGAAAAACAATAAAACAAGATATTTTGGAGAGATTTCAACACCACAAAATGAAAAACAAATGACATAAAAATATAGTCAGGTTGATATGGTAGTGTGTTAAAAATATTAATATCAGTCAGTGTAAAAAAACGGCCAGAGAGACGCAAATGTTTCTGTTTGCTTTCTCTGTTTTGCATCAACACAGTCAAAGTTACACAGACAGAAAATGTAAAAAAATGACAAAGTGTTCTGGGACCCACTCATCCACATTCAATGCCTCTACTCTTTGCAGTTTCACTCTTCTTCCTGTGTCCGTCTTAGTCAAACATGTATTCAGGTCATGGATTGTATGCCAAAACATTCCTACATCAAATCCACAAAAAAATATTTGGTTTGCAAGCCACCACATATTTAATATGTAAACGATATTTGCCCTGAGGTCCTCAGCTCAAACAAAATTGTGTACCTAATGTATACTAGATCGTTTTTTTAATGAAGACTGTTTGCATTTCTCTTCACTTCTGCTTGATGCAGCTATTTATGCCCTCAGAAATATGTCCCCTGTCCTTACAGTGCCTTGCAAGATTATTCATACCCATTTTTTCTCACATTCTATCCTGTTAATATTATAATTCGTATTGTATTTTGTTGGGATTTTATGTGATAGGCCAAGACAAAGTAGTGCACAATTGTGGAGTTAAGGTAAAAGTATACATTGGTTTCAATTTTTTTTCCAAAAAAATATTAACCCTAAATCTTAAAAATCTTAATTCTAACCCCACTTCTAGGTAAAATCCTGTAAACCAGTTGTCATCAGAAGTAAATAAAAACCACCCTGTTTTCTAAGTTAATCTCAATATAATATGCATAATATTTACAACCAAGCACTACCCAAATCATCATCCAAAAACTACCCATTTACCTAGCATTTACCTAGCAAGAAGAAAGCCATGGAAAGATCCATTTGCTGTTTGCCACAAGTCACATAGGGGACACAAGAATTACGTCGACAAAGGTGCTCTGGTCAGATGAGAAAATTGCCCTTTTTTCCTATATGCAAAGGAGGAAAACTAACACTGCACATCACAATGAACAAACCATGGCTGCCATAAAACATTGTAGTGGAAGCATGATGCTGTTGAGATGCTGTCCTTCAGCAGGGACAGAGAAGCGGGTCAGAGTTGATGGAAAGATGGATGTAGATAAATACTGAACAATCCTGAAAGACAAGCTGTTACACTTGAGAATAGGGTGGAGGTTCACCCTCCAGCATGTCAGTAACCCTCAGCATAAAACCAGAGCTACCATTGAACGGTGTAGATCAAAGTATATTCAAGTGTTCAAATGGTCCAGTCAAAGTCCAAACCTGAATCAAATTAAGAATCTGTGGCAAGACTTTTAAAATTGCTGTTCTTCAGATGCTCTTCATCCAATCATTATATAAAATCATGTGGTAGCAAAAAGTTCCAGGGCTATTAATACTTCTACAAGGCTCTGTACATGCGTGCATAACACTTCATTCCACAACAATTTTCCTTTTAGTATTTTATCTATTCCAGATTCTCTTAATATAATAATTTACTCCCATCTTTTAGAGATGTAGGTTAAAGAAATTTCACTTATGGAATATTTCCATAAGAATTTGTGGATGGTCGTGTTGCTGGATGTCTTTCACTTAGCATAGCTGAAAGTGTGTGACCATGGCGTTTTATTTGCACAAGCACGAGCCGTTAAGAGCCTCTGTCGGCTGTGCATGTGTGAAAACCTGCGACTAACTGGTGCGAGGGCATGTTTGCGCAGCTTTGCTTAGTGTTGCTATTCCTGCACATTGTCAGTCAGAGAGCCGTCTGTCTTTGAAGTGCTGTGCTGCTCTAATATAGGCAGCAGTCAGGGCGGTAAAGCCCCATCATTACCATTTCCCTGTGAGGCTACAGTGTGATCCTGCCAAAACCTGAGAGTGGGGGGAGCAGCCCTTACTGCCATTATGATCCAGAGTAAACAGAACCATATACTGATGTTGTTTAACTGTGTGCTACTGAGGATAAAGACCTAAGTTGTTATTTAGTTTTTAAAATACATTGAAATGTTTGCTTTTACTAACAGGTTGTGTCTGATAACGGCAGCTAGAGGGCAGGCTCTGAAAGCTGGAGCATCAGAGACTTTTTATATACTAGAAATTTGTTGCCGTAATGCCATCAAGCAGCTGTGGCTTCTGTTAAAAACCATTACCATCACACATGCATATTGCTGTGGAGCCACAATGAAAGCCTTTGTGTGCATCAGTCAGTAGAAATGATGAATGCCACCCTGTTTTCCTGCACAGGCTATCTGACGGAGAAACAAAGTGTCACTTTGTGCCTCCTCAGCACAGTGGCACTAACAGACACAGGAGGACGCCAATTTCTCGTCAGTCAGCACTACCCCAGCCTCAGCAGACACACCTCTTCTCCTAGGACTGCACATGTTCTCCTCTCCAGTACACATGTGCCCTCCAGAGCCCCTTCATTGATGTGAGTTTATGTTCCAATCAATGTAATGGCACAATTCAATTCACAGTAATCTGAGAATTTTCAGAGGCCTTTACAGTTTTATTCTTCTGTATGCACATACATAGAAAAACACACAAAGACAAGCGAGTTCCTGACACCTGACTCCAGGTAATGCCCTAGATCCACAATGACAGCAGGCAGGTGGAACGACCACAGTCTCAGATCCCCTCATACACAGCAGCAGAACTGTAAGAAGGAGCTCTGGTACACAAAGTTAGCCTTGGATCTCAATACACTCGGTAGGTTGTTGCTTTAACAAATCTGCAGGTTAAATCAAGAGAGATAGAGAAAAAAAAAACGGTTACTGGCAGCTAATTTTGCACGTTTGTTTATTTTAAGTTAGTTTTTCTGAGCTCCTATTTTTTTTGTTACATTTGTACCAAGTAAATATCACAAGTGACAACGTTTGTGTACCGTCGGGGCTTTTTTGCTTTCATGCTTGAACATTGTTACTTAGCTGTCAGCTACAGTGGAAAATATAACCATGGTCATGTGATACCGGTTGCATTGGACACCCAAATCCATTGTTTCCTTTTAATTCACCCTTTGGATCTCTATAGATGATAAACACTATAACTTTGGTTAGGTTTGCCTCAGGCTCGTTGCATCTAAATGTTTTTCATTTGCATTGTTTTGCTTGCACCTTTAGCAAGGTTTTCAGCCACACGTAAGAAGCTGTTTAGGCAACTACTTTTTTCGCCTAGTGGCCCAGAGAGAATAGATCTTAGTCACTTTATACCTAAAAGCAATAGCTTCATAAACTCAAGTTACTGAAAATAATTACATGGTTAAAAGATAATAAAACAAAACAACAGTGATGTGATCAAAGTGTGTCAATTTGATGATTTTATAAGAATTGTAGCATATAATAACAGTACCACAATAACGTTTAGCATTACTAATATTCATTGTTGTGTACAGGTACAGTAACCTTGCAAAATTATTTATACACCTTTCACATTTTCTGTTGTTACTACCTCAAACTGAACAGTATTTTATTTGGATTTGATGTAGCAAACCAACACGAAGTAGTACATATTCAATGGAAGAAAAACAAAGCGTGAATTTGAAACTTTTTTTTTTTTACAGATACATTTCTTAAAACTGTGGTTTATGTTTGTGTTCAGGCTCCTTTGCTGTAAAGTAAAATGTATGTGAAGCAATTCTGAAATCCCTCAATTAACAAATATACTTCTTCTGTGTGTTATTTAATTTAAGTATATACTAATCTGCTCTGTGAAGGCATCATAGGTTTGTTGGAGGAGTGAATAAACAGCATCATCTAGACCAGCAGACAGGTCAGGAAAATAATTGAGGAGATGTTATCAGGAAGGATTGCTAATGTGCAAACAAATCAATGTTTTGATGTTTTATTTTCTATGCATTGATGCATTTACTAAAAAAATCTAAATACAAGTTTTAAATTCAAGGATCTTTATTCCCAGCAAATTATGGACGTTATTTACAATCATGTTTCTTAATGGATGTGTATGCTGAGGAAAAAGGACACAGCCGAGAGTTGTTCCTCTTTTAGCCTAGCTGCCCTAAAGTCAGCTGTTATTCTAATCACACTTCTACCTCTAAAGTTATCTTTGTAGCATTAGAATGCTACAATTTTCATCTTAAAGACGGTTGTAGCACCAGTTTTAGTCCCCATCGCTATTGGTTCTTATTTTTTGTAGTGACAATTAAATTGGATAACCCATTTCAAGGCTGCTGTGAAAATACCACAGGGACATATTTAAGTCTCTGTACGCCACCCAGACCCCCTCTCAATTCTCAATATATCTTTGCGAAGACTGAAATGCAAAAACAAAGAAATATAAAAGAAACGTATGCCTATTTTATCACTAAAATCTATCCAACCAATAAGGGAGAATTCAAAGAACTTTGTTTTTACCTGTCTGAAACAATTACTGTAAGGAACTCACACTCACTGTTTCGTTACAGACCGAGCAGATGGTGATTAATCACAGCAAAGCACTGATGTTTATTTCCACATTTAGAATTGCCCAACACTTGGCTAAATGTCAAATGCATTTACATGCTGGCTCATTGTCTCTGTGCTCGGCACCTGCAGCCGCTGCTAGGTGAACAGGATAGTGAGAAACTGCAGCTGGGTTTATGCATGTGAAGATATGAACCTGGAGAATCATTTCAGCTGTTTGTTGTGATAAAGATTTGTTGTGTGCATTGGTTTAGCATTGCGTCTGTCTGTCCACCCTGGTTGCTGTAAGAATACTTCTCAGCCTTCAGAGAAGAGTGAAGTTAAGGACAGATAAGCATGTCCTGAAGTATCTGTAGATCCTAAATGGGATGCTGGAGATGTTTGTTTTGTAGAACAGGTTTGTTGGAATCACCACCTCATAATTTAAAAGCCTCACATGTTGGCATATCTAGTGGACATGTGTAAAAAATATTGAAATCATTTTAGCTTTTATTATTGTAGCAAGATCTCACACTGAACATTTAGAAAAACACAGCCTTTACTATGAGCATGGTTTTTTTTAGTGGGAAAAAAAATCCCATGTGGTGCAATTATTGTCTCTTTTAATCCAAAATAGTCCCTAAGGCAGTCTGTAGTTTATAAATGTTACTGAAGCATTTGATTTTTATTTATGCTTTACTCTTTAAAGATGATCAGACTGTCTAGGGACTATTTACCTTCTGACTATGCACAGTAAGCAAGATAAAAAACGAGTTAAAAAAAATCTCCAAAATTCACAGTTAGAAAACTGCAGCAAAGAGTCAAATCTTTTGGTCACCAGGTCTCCATAACAACCATTAGACACTGTCTAATTAGTAGCTTGAGAGTGATGGCAGGAAATAACCTTTTCTGTCCTACCATCACAGATATAAATATGTTGAAGTTGCTAAACACTTGAACTAAAACTCTGTGCTTTGATCAGATGAGACAACAAAACATCAGGCAGATTTGGTGTGAAAGGACGCACATATGGAAAGACACCTTATGCCCACTATTAGGTATAGAGAAGGATCTGTGATGCTGTGGGAATGTTTCTCTACCAAAAGCCATAAGGACCTTGTTAGAATGCATAACACCATGAACTCTTTGAAAGACCAGAACATCTGAAAAACAATACATCGTACTCTACCAGAAAACTGAAAACGGGTCATCAAAGAGAGGATCCAGAACTCTGGACATGGAACAAAAATTCCCTCTCTCTTTAAGCGGCTACCTTGTGGGAAGACTAAGTACTGTCCTGTACAAGTTATTTCTTAAGTAGAACGGAGAGTGTGATCCAGGCCTTCTCATCCAACCTCAGTGTCTGACCTCACAAATGAAATCCTGGAAGAATAGTCAAACGTTTGCATTATAAAGACACCCCTAAAATGTGTGGAAAGCTTTCCGAGAAGATCTGAAGCAAACTCCAGAATGTGGACCAACATCACATTAAATTCTATAGATTAAGAATGGGATGTCACCCAAATTCACGTGTGTCAAGACAGGTGAACATTTGGTAATATAATATAATATAAAGTGTCTTTACCAGTGCTATCAAGAACTTTGTGGTCATCTGTTTGGATGGGCTTCTTCATCTTCCACCCCCTGGGTATCCTTTAATGCCATTTTCATGTTCCTCACTTTTACTGCACTTGACACTAACATTACCTCTACAACCCAAACCTGCTGTTCTGTTTCTGTATTTATTCCCTTCTTTTCACCCAAAGCCTCACTGGAGACGGCAGCGACATTCATCTGGGTAAAACGAGTTTTGTGATAAAGAGCAAATCGATGTTTCCTCGGGTTTTACTGCAGTGGTGCCTGGCCACCTGAAGCTGTGCTGCTGAAATAGGTGAACTGTTTTAAGGCGGCACTGCATTTGTCTGTCTGCTTCGTCAGCAAGCTGCTGGTGCTGTAAGGTTGTGACATTTAGCTGCTTCAACACATGACACACATCAGGACACTGGTAGTTGCGTTGGGTAAGGGACGATGTGGTGCTGGGTTGTTTATAAGGTGATGCACTGTGTTATCCCACTGCCATACTGTGATGCAGCTGTATCCTTGTCCAAGGCACTTCTTTGCTTACTGTAGAGCACATGGCTGCTCCCCATGCTTATCTCATTCCATCAACGTCCTCTGCAGTAGTTCACATACTGCACACCAATAAACACCAATTTAGGACTGGCCAGCCAAAGACACAAACAATAAAATCAACAGAATCTTTCTTGGTAGCAGCAGACACAATTGCACAGTCTGTCTGTGTTCATACACTCCTACTACCAAACATGCTTGTTTGCTCCTCGTTCTGCTCTGACTGGACAAAGAGACTTTTTTCGTGAGGAGACATTTCTGAGAGCGTTGGCCTGTCCTAAGGAAGGAAGCACTGGAGATGGCAGAAGTCTCTCAGACACTGTCAGTACTGCCTTATGCACTGTCTGGTTTTATGCAGCTGCTTTGCATATGATTCATGCAGTACAGCAGAAAACCTGCAGCTTGGGTGATGCTCTGCAGCCAGGTCTTGAACAGAGAAGGCAGGTTTTTAGGAGGCTGTGATCTCATTGTTCCTAGCAGTGGTTGTTTGGGTGGTTTGTGCTGTTCTTAATACTATGATAATACAAAAGGTCATCCTGTAGCCCTTGTAAATATGGTCATTCAGGCATGCTGTAGGTTAATGGAATGGTCATTTAAGATGTACAGTTGACTGGGTTCCTACACAGTCTTGTGTGGGAACCCAGTCAAATGTCTGGAATGTTATTTCATCTTTTAAAACAATCTGAAAAAGACAAAACTGACCTGGACAAATGTTTGGCTTGCCCGACTTTATTTCTTGCTCCAGTTTAAAGAAGTTTGAACATTGATTGTTCCTTTCTCTTAGCCATATCACAACTTAACTTATAGTTGACCTCATTGATGGTTTCAGCTTTTGATTTACCCAAATAACAATAGTGATATTGTGCTGTGAAAAAGTATTGTCTTTTTTTGTCAAACGTATGAACTTCAGAAATTTTTGAATTAGACAAAGTTAACCTGATTAATACAGAAGACATTTTTTAAACCAACCTGACCCTGTGTTAAATAAGTAATTGCTCATAAGTCTAATCATTTTATTTCAACCACATCATGAGCGAACTACCTGAGGTCATGTCAGGGCATCTCACTCTGATTTAATTTCTGACTTTGACTAGCCCCCTCCAAACAAAGGTGCACTTGCCTCTACTGGTCCATAACTGTTGATGGCAAAACATTCTTCTTCAGGATTTTCTGGCTGCTGGCCAGGACCCGAAGAAGCAAAGCAGCCCCAGACCACCTTATTGGACTTTCAGTATGATAACCATTTTCTGAAATGCTGATAATTTTAGTAACAGGACGCACACCTTCAACAAGTTCCACTTTTATCTTGTCAGTTCACAGAATATTTTCCAAAAAGTCTTGGAGATTGTCATTGTGCTCTTTTCAGTCAGCAGGGGTTTTCTTCTTGAAACTCTCCCACTGATGCTTTTCTTCTACCAATCTCTTTCCTATTTTTGAAGCATGAACACCGACCTTTACTGAAGTTGATGCATTCAGTGCTTTAGGTTCTGGGTTGTTGAGACCTCTTGGGTGAGTTTCACCACTGCTCCGTGTTTTTCCCAATGCTGGATGACGGCTCTCACTGAAGTTCGCTAAGTTCCAAAAGTATTAGAAATACCTTTGTAACCCTTTTCAGAGTGATCGATGTCAGTTCCTTTAAGTTGGGCCATGATTGCTTTTTAAGATCCTTTAGCCTACTTCATGTTGTCAAACAAGATCTATTTGGGTGATGGCTTGATTTGACTTTTCTGATAGCAATCTGACTGGATGTGGCTGGTGAAATTCAACCAAAAAATCTGGTTAATCACAGTTAATTCGTGATTTAAGGGTGACAATTACATTTTCATGTAGGACTAGTTTGGGTCAGATAGCATATTTTTCCATTAATTTCAATTAATTTGTCATTTTACAACTGCATTTTGTATTTATTCAGATGATCTGTGTCTGATAGTAAAATTTGTTTGATTTAAAATGGTTGTGTTAAAAAGAAAAAAAGATGCAAGAAGTCTGTAAAGCTGTAAATACTTTTTCACAGTATTGTAAACGCACATCCATTAAAACAAGGCAGGCACTCTCATTGCTTTCTGGTCTCCTAGACCTTAGATTAGGGTTTCAAGCTTGAAGTCCTTAAACGAGGTCTGATTTAGGTGACAGTGTGAACGCTAATAATTATTTTAAAAGCTTTGTAAACTTTCATAATAATTTTTTTACTCAAATGTTCAGACAGCCTTTAAAAACTGTCAGAAAACATAGAATATTTTTCAAATGGAAAGCTTGTAAGAAGCCCCAGTTGACTTAAAAAAGAAATGACCCAACAGAGTGGTCTCAGAGAGCTCATGTTGCATTTCAGCAAAGGCTTTATCCGACCCCAGTCATCAAGAGCATTTCTGCAAGAGCTAACAAAGCCAACCTTTTCTGATGACAATGCTAGAGGCAGTGGAGAGTTAAATGAAAAGCAGGACACGGGGAAGTTGAGCAGCCGGATGGCTTCTGTGCAGGCCGTTTTTAGTGCCTTTTCCTCTTTCCCAGGTGCCTTTCTCAATAAAAAGCTTCTGCTTGCTCTCAACAGTAAGTAACAGCCTCCGTTTTCATGTTCACCTTCTTTTTCTCCCACTACAGTCAAGGTGTGCGGTTTGCCATGGCAATGGATGCAACAGAAACTAACCATGATGTGCTTTTAGAGGTAACCGAACCCAGAGGCCCAGGTAAATAGGAAATAACGAGTGCTTTTAAGGGCTTTTTAAAGAGACAGTGGTATTAAATAAATGAATCACATCAAACAAACATGCGATATGAAACTAAGAATGGCCTTTTGAAAGAGAGCCTAATTGCCACTGTTGAGTACGGTGAAGGATCTGTGATGCTGTGGGCCTACTTCTTTTCCAAAGGCCCCAAGGGACTTGTTAGAGTGTATGACATTGAACTCTTTGAAATACCAGATGATTTTAAATAAATATGTGACAGACTCTCTCAGTTAAGTGAAAATGTGTCACTATTGGACAACAGGATAATGATCTAAAACATACGGCCAGATCAACACAGAAATGCTTCACCAGACACAAAATAGCCTCAGTTTGGTTCACTGTCTCTTTAAGGGCCACATGGTGTGGTGATGGGTTTGACTTCATAGAGAAGGCTTTCCCTTCGATGTGCTAAGTTCACATTTCTGACATCTTTCTGAAACTTTTTCCTGCCTTTCTTTGATCCTTGTAAGATAATTAATAGGCTGATTTAAAAGCCAGGTGTATCTGGTTAAAATTATCAAAAATTAGAAATAAAGTGGGCTTTTAATGCTTAATCAGAAAGCTAGTTGTGTCCCACAAGTGCAAAATGCAATGCAATACAGAACAGAAGCAATCCCAAAGGTTAATGACAGTATCTGTATTTCATATCTTGTCACTACAAAATCCAAATATATCAAGTAATTCATATTTAAAAAAAAAAACATTTATATAAAAGATGTTACAGTCTCAATAAAGCCAATGCACACGTGCCTTTAACATACATGCTGTACAAAGACCAGAAGGTTGTGTCTGATGTGGTTACAGTATCTGAACTGTAAAGTCAGCCAGAATACCTACAAAGAAATACAAATGATGCAGTTTTTGTGCAACGGGAAAATCTTTAATCACTACGCTTGCAATGCATGAGGCAAACATATACATTGATTATAACATATCATAATACCCCATTATCAGTCCAAGAAGTTTGGGTCTAATTTTCATGGTGTAGTTATAAACTAGCCAGAACATTTCAGAAAGTCATCAATGTTGTGTTGGATCTGTTGTCATACTTTATAGCCTGGACTATGGTAGTTGTTGAATGTAAAAGTACAGGGGTTGGACATCGAAACTGAAACATTTGGTTTTAGACCACAATAATTTATTAGTATGGTGTAGGGCATCCTTTTGTGGCCAATACAGCGTCAATTCGTCTTGGGAATGACATATACAAGTCCTGCACAGTGGTCAGAGGGATT
>JAHUTJ010058894.1:0-18487 GCA_036250325.1 Characodon lateralis
ATCTGCCACGACCGACTGGGGGTTAGAGAGAACAGAGCAGAGACACAAAGAGAACAAAGAAGCACTGATCCAGGAGTACTTTCTATGGGAAGGAAAAGTAAATGTTAATGGATGTAGCTCCTTTAGTGGTTTCATCTAGGAAGAAAAAACAGAAAAACTCTGAGCCAGTTTTCAAGGTTAGAGTCTGAAAGAGAGCACATAGAGTTAGTCACAGTAAAAGCTCAGTCAATCGCCATGTCTAGGAGGGAGAAACTTTTTTAACTTAACTTTTTGTTAAGTATTTTGCTTTCAGAGTTACTTTAAGGGAATTCACAGTGAAATGTAGTCATACAAGCATAAAAATGAATCATTTAAATTTTGGAGGTTTTTTTAGCCTCTGAAAAACTATCCATCACGGTTTCATACTGAATCTATGATTATCTAAAAAGTCCAGGCAAACCTTTGGCACAACAGTTGTTTTGAATGTTCACAAACAAAATAAAGGTATCAAATTATGCTTGGAACAATTTTAGACTAAGATTATGTTTTCCTGATTTGACACGTCTAAGAGTTATAGGTTTAAAAATGGAACTGACCTGACTGTGAAATGGCCCTTTTACACCTGTCAAATCAGTAGCCAACTTTAGCTTCATTTTTACGTCCTCTATAATGATTTAATCTAGTTGTCTCATATGTATTATTGTTATAATGTTATTTACTTAGTTTAGTGTCTTTGTTGGTGGTTGTTGTACAAGCTAATTTCGTATTTTAGCTTGTAAAACAATGTGGCACCTTGTGTTACATTGCTGTATCGATTGAATGATAATTGAAACACTGATTGTATGAAAACTGCTCTATAAACAAAGTCAGACTTTTAAAACAATTTAAGTGTACAAAAGTGTGGAATGTTGATATGAATAATGCATATTAAAGTATATAATCTAAACATAATATAGGGACATTAAAAGCAGGTGTTTTTACCCAAACAGTGAGTTAATTTGTTGGGTTTGTGATTATGTTCGTTTTTATGGACCTTGTGACCTCAACATAAATGTGACTGGATTGTGTGTATGTGGTCGCTTATCTCATGCCACAGGTAGTGTTGAACATATTTGCTCTGTGGTTAAACAGTTACTGGCCAGTGGAACTGAGAACTGAGCCGACCGGCAGCTAAAATCTTTAATTACCCCCAAATGTACCCAAATCTGTGCCAAATATCTCACCAAGTTGCATATGACACACAAAATCGTGAGATTCTTAGCATCCGTTAGAGTGCAGCACATTATTTAATGTTTTGCAGAAAAAGGTGTTTGTGAATTAAATGGTCTTACGTAACCCCGGTAGGCAGAGATCACAAGCAGAAGGTCAAGCACTATCCTCATTAGTGTCATACTGGGTTGAATTAATTACTCCATGGTACGGTAAGATAATAAACAGTAACAGAGAATAACTGACCCACTCAATAAACTCACACGGTGGCTTGAATGACTCAATATCACCAGACTCTTTGAAATGAGGCTGCATGATAAATTAAATCTGAATTCCATAATTTATACAGATTCTGCAAAAGCTTTGACATGCGGTGATTTCTTTCATCTGTGATTATGTCACACAGAACAGGCGGTCGGGTTAAAGAGTGCACTCTCAATAAAACTAGAGAAGGTGGAAAAAGGGATAGGAGGAGCGAGGACAGAGAGAGAGGATTATTTGACCAGGGCGCAGAGAGAAAGCACCTCGTACCTTATCATGGGTAAGTAAACAATGAAGCTCAGTCTGGAGTGACATCATTGTCCCTGAAAATCAATAACCAGCTACTTCCTGTGCAGTGGGAAAAATCGATGGCACTGTGCACTAGATTACCTATCTTTGCCAACTCACCTTCAGAGGTGTGCAGGCAAACAAATACTGCAGGAAACTGACTGGCTAATGCATAAACTATACAGGTCAGGAAGCATTAACAGAAGCAAAACCCACAATTAAAGTTTTAATCCAAGTCCAAATTTGTGCAGCTCTAGTGCAGTGTTGGCCCATTATGGAATTAGTAGCTGCCAAAGCATGGTGTAGGTGTACTGCTGAAGTCTAACAGGGAAAATGGCTATGCCAAATCAGATTCCTATCAGGTTTCGCCCTTACAAACACACAGAAGAGCCAGAGTAGCGATGACACTCCTGCTTTCCTCAGCCTATGACTTATTAGGCAATAAAAGGTTGAGTTCAGATTTAAAAAGTTAATAAAACTCATATTTGCAGAAAAACAACACTTCCAAACAACACAGGCTTTCTGCATAACTCAGAGAGGTCCCTGTAAGTATGTCAGTTACAAACAAATGTCTGGAATGTGGTCTGAGGTCTAAATGCCACTGAAAGTCAGAACTACAGCTGAAAGTGCTTTTGAGGTTCTCTCAGCGACAGAACGACCTAAAAAAGCAAATTCAGAGCATAAAAGCCTGGGTGGATGGGCTTAGTGTCATAAACACGCCTCTCAAGATTTGCCCTCGTTGCCCTGCAAAGGCTTGGATAGGACTGAGTTGAAAAATTACTGAGACACTGAGCCCCTATCACCTGTTTGTGTGCAGAAGAGAGACAGTTTTTGTAACCACAAGGAGGGGAAATTACCAGAAAAATAAAAATGAAGCCAGAAAAATGTAGTATTATGTGATCACACTAAATAAATCTAGCCAGAGAGAAATGCCCTTTTAGAAAATAAAACAGACTCTAGTCTCTTTTAAAACATAAGACGAGGTGACTGTTGGTGTTTTCTGTCTAACCAAACCAGACATGGTTTCATTATCACATACACCCCTGAATATTGTTCTTGGTGGGAACAATATGTGTGGTTTGCCACCACAGATCTTTCAATATTGGCTGTGAGTGGGTGTGCAAGTTTTGGTACAATTGGGCGATCTTTCTCTCTGTTTCATGCTGAGTCTCCAAATGCTGTAACCAGCACGGCTACGATGGGGTTTCAGGTCAAGATTTCAAAAGGAAAAAAGAGATAATTGATTTTCAAATGTTGAGATCACATTAAACCTTTCCTGCACAGCCTCAATATAAAATCTTTTGAGAATCCAAATAATAATTGATCATAGAATTAAGCATCTTGATTATCATCTGAATTTCCATGTAAAAGCATGTGATTAAATTGTGATGTGGAAGGAAAAAGACACATGGTTTTCTAAACAAAAATCTGAAGTGTGACACACCTTTATTTTCATCCCCCTTGACATTGATACCCCTAAATGAAATCTAGTGTAACCAATGTCCTTTAGAGGCCACCTAATTAAAGAACAGAGTCCATGTGAGTATAATCTAATCCTGGTATAAAGGTTTGGCCGAGGTTTGCTAGAGAACATTTGAGAACAACCAGCATCACAAAGACAGAGGCACAGAGCAGAAAGGTCAGGGAGCAAGTTTACATCAGGGTTAGGTTACAAAACAATATTACATACTTTGATCATGTCACAGAGCACTGTTCAATCCTTCATAGGGCTGCATATGTTTTAGGAAAAAATTCTGATGTTATTGCTGTATATTGCAATGTCAACAATAATTAACCACAGTTTCCTCTCAACACCTTTTCTTTCCATCATTACAATCACCCCACGGTTCCCCCTGAGCTTGGTCACTAAAATATCTATATTGGTTCTTGGCTTAATGGACAAGTTATCAGATACACTATATTGCCAAAAATGTTCGCTCACCTGCCTTAACTCACATAAGAACTTACGTGACATCCCATTCTTAATCCATATATTCAATATGATGTTGGTCTGCCCTATAACTGCTACATCTCTTCTGGGAAGGCTGTCGCCCCGGTTCAGGAGCATGTTTGTGGGAATCTTTGACCATTCTTCCAGAGGCACATTTTGAGGCCATAGACTGATGTTGGACAAGAAAGCCTGGTTCTCAGTCTCTGCTCTAATTCATCCCAAAAGTGTTCTGTTGGGTTGAGGTTAGGACTCTGTGCAGGCCAGTCAAGCTCATCCACACCAAACTCTCTCATCCATGTCTTTATGGATCTTGCTTTGTGCTAACCTTAGCCCATGTTAGAAGAGGAAGGGGCCATCTCCAAACAGTCCCACAAAATTGGGAGCATGGATTTATTCAAAATCTCTTGGTATGCTCGAGCATTCAGTTCCTTTCACTGAAACTAAGGGGCCAAGCCCAGCTCCTGAAAATCAACCCCACAGCAAGATCCCTCCTCCACCAAACTTTTCTTTTGGTACAATACAGTCGGATAAGTACTGTTCTCCTGGCAGCTGCCAAACCCAGACTTGTCCATCAGATTGCCAGATGGAGAAGCGTGATTCGTCACTCCAGAGAACGCGAGAAACGCCTCCACTGCTCTAGAGTCCAGTGGTGGTGTGCTTTACACCACTGCATTCGATTCTTTGCATTGCACTTGATGACGTATGGCTTGGATGTAGCTGCTCAGCCATGGAAACCCAGTTCATTAAGCTCTGTACGCACTGTTCTTGAGCTAATCCAAAGGCCACATGAAGTTTAAAGGTCTGTAGCGACTGACATTGCAGAAACTAGGCCACCTCTGCAAACTATGCGCGTCAGCATCCCTACCCCCGTTCCATCAGTTTCCAAGTTGCCGTCATTCCCAAATCCTTCCACTTTCTTGATGGCGGAATATTTACGACCGTGGAAATTTCACGACTGGACTTATACAGGTGGCACGCTATCACAGTACCACTCTGGATTCACTGAGCTACTGAGAGTGCCCCATTCTTTCACAAATGTTTGTAGAAACAGTCTGCATGCCTAGGTGCTCGATTTTATACACCTGTGATCACTGATCATTAAACAAGTTTGTATGTGAAATAGATATTTTATTGATAATGCACTGCGAAATCTGATGGTGACTAGAATAGGACACCTTTTAGGTGGACTTTTTTTTTGTTACTTTTTTCTCCAATCTGAAGCATTTTATGGTGTGGATTAAAATACACCATTTTCAGTATCAATGAGGTGCCTAAATTTTAGCTTGAGGAAGCAAAGAGATTTAAGAAACTATTTAAAAGAAAAACTATTTTCTACAACATGTTTTTGGTTTATTCAAGCTGTGAGAGAGAGCAAGACTTTCAGCAGCTAACAGGTAGGCTGAATTGATAGCAAAATTGCTGTGTTTTATCTTTTGGATATTTAACCTCTATTTTAGAACAAGCTATATTTAGAAATATTAAAAACTCACAGTTAAGATGAGGATTTATATTCTAAAGGTAATACACATGGACATTGAAGTATTGCTAGTTGCACTAACTGTGCTAATCGTGTTTAGAAAATGCTAAAGATAGTTTAAAATTTCCAAATTTTCCATAGTGGCCTGACTGTGCTTCTTATATAATGAAAATGAGCTACAACAACAATTAATTTCCTTTTGGGATGAATAAAGTATTTTTGAATTGAATTGAATAAATGTACTGCGCATCTTTAACAGCTGGTCCATTGTAGCTTCATGTTTAAAGCAGAGCACATTTCCTTTTCAGCGAAGTCAAGGATCTGATCATTGTCTTTGTTTGTGCTATCATAGGAACATGTCTGGAGAGGAAAACTAATCTCTTTATTCAGCAGAGAAAAGGTCTGGCGCGCAGCCTATAAATCTGACCCCTTTGCTAACCTGCCTGTAGGGCCGAGTCAGCTTACACCACGCCGAAAGGCGTCATGCTGGGTCCTGGTACGTTCTCTACGGGACTCCTACAGGAAGGCTTCACACAATACTTAGCTCTCCTTGAAGAGCACACACAAAACGAATGCATGTAAAAAACATCATCTGTACAGAGGCAGCTAAGCACACACAAAGACAGGTAAAGGCAAACTTTAACACTCAAACACACACACACGCACGCACGCACGCACGCACACACACACACACACACACACACACACAGAGACCTCAGCAGACAAAGGACAGTGGAACTGTGCCATATGGGAAGGCTGTTAGTCAGTCACTGAGCAACTGGGGCAGCAGATGGTCATCTTCCCTTCCACTAACACCAATCAGGAGAAATGGGAGGGGTGAGGCTCTGGTGACTTGTCACCTTACGGAGTACATGGGAATGACTCAGCCATAACGCATGAAGCAAATGAGCTGGACGCTGATCGTGTGAGTTGCAGCATAGAAATGGAAAGAGTTTTAGATAGAGATGCACTGACTGGAACATATATGGTGGTGCTTTCAGTCAGGATTCATAATATTATGATGCAGGCTCAAACAGTGTAGCAAACAAACCACAAATAGATCAGACATGCTAATGAAAATGGCAGCAACTAAGCTTCAGAGCAGGAACAGCAATATAGGGTAAAGGTCACTTCAGACATGGAGAATAGAAGGAAAAAAGCCGAGGGGATGGTTTCATATCCTGTTGACCAGTTGCTGCGCCTCAGCATGAAAGTTTTCATTGGACAGCATGCGTTAGAATAGTTGTACAGAAGTATGCATGGGTGTGAGTCTGCACACAAAGGGAACCATTTATGATTTTCACTCATCTCAGCTCATGTTAACAGCGAAAAAAACAACTGCCCAGCATTTGCTCCCTTCTCTTTTTCCTGTAGCATGTAAAAAGGGATATTTTGGTATGGCTGAATCCTTAACAAGAATTATCCTGCTTAAATAGGACTTATTGGTCTCAACAGGAAAGGAAAACATGGGACAGACTGAGGCGTGCAGTGCAGAAAAAAAAAAATCATACAAAAGAAGACTGTGTGTTGGCAGCAAAGCGAACTGCCATAGAGTAAACATGTTTGTCAGGAGAGTTGCATCACAGCTGAGGTATGAGAGACAACAAGACGTCAGAGATCGAGTTATTGGCTGAAAGTGACTGAATAAAAAGTAAGAGTGAGAAATTCAAGGAAGGAGACAAGTGGCCCAATAAAGGGTGGGAAAATATGGAACTGATGTACTGACATGAGTTATGGTAATTATTTTTCTTGGAAAAAGCTAAGTTCACAAAAAGGCAAAATGTTAAAGACAACATATTTAATATTTCTTCCAAGCAACTTTATTTTTTTCTTCACTGTCTTTAACAGCTGAAATAAAGTACTAAAGTGGAGTTCTCGGAGTATCCTCATTGTTCATGCTGTATCTGATTTAGAAAACTCAAAGGTAGACATTTGTACTTGCTTACATGAAAGATTTAGTTTAGTTTATTAGTTTGATGAGGAGAGTGCAAATTACAATACTATAGGTAAGTTTATGTTAGGCATGTCCAATACAAGCCCACTTTTATTCACATTCAGCTTGATCATGTTCTGTTTTGTTATTATCAACAAGTTAGTCTTTCAGGTCTTTTAGAAAGAAAGCAATCCAAAATATCATAATGAACAATGAGTTAGTGTAGCATCATTCATTCTAGTTACAACTCCTGAGGTAAACAGTACGTAGGGATAGTTCACCCATGGAACCAGTATCCCTGGCCATGAGCTTGTTTCATTCTGGTTCAAGAGATTGAGACCTGGCACTGACTTAAGACTATCAAGTATTAAAAAACTCATCAACTAAAAAAAAAACACGCCACCGGCAACATAATGGTACTTGAATAAAGTTACAGACGAGATCGAATCTGGGTATTCCAACTTTATCATTGGGCTCTGACTATACCAAGCTGTGAAAACGTATTTGCTCCCATACTAATTTTATCTGTTTTTGCTATATTGTCACAAATATTGTTTCCGATCATCAGACATATTTAACTTAGGTGACAAATAATATGTGTACATAATTTTATTTATTTTGTATAAGGAAATTAATCTATCAAAACCAACCTGGCCATTTGTGAAAACGTAATTGTCCCTAAACCTAATAACTCCTGATAAAATTGACTTCCATCAGGCAGGCAGTCTTTTACATCTCTTTTAGCCAATTCTTGATTACAGCTTTGTTTTAATTCAGCCCTATTGGAGGGTTTTCCAGTATGAATGATGTCTTTTAGGTCAAGCCACAGTATTTCAATCAGTTTTTAATTCCAGATTTAAGATTTAACTTTGACTAGGCCACTTCAAAGCCTCCATATTGTTTTTCTGGAGTCCTTCAGAGGTGGACTTTCTGGTGTGCTTTGGATTTTGTCCTGCTGCGTAATCTAAGTGTGCTGGATTTTAAGGTCACAAACAGATGACTGGACATTCTCCTGCAGGATTTTCTGGCAGAGAGCAGAATTCATCTTTCCATCAATTACAGAAAGTCTTCCATAAGGTTCTAAACTAGCAAAGCAGTCCCAGGCCATCACACTACCACCACCACGTTTGTCTGTTGATATGATGTTCTTTTTCTGAAACACTGTGTTATTTTGGCAGAAAAAGATGTTTTTTGGCAAATGTGACACTGGCTGTAGGTTACTTTTTGGGTGGTTTTAGCCTTGGAACCCTCCCATGGGTGCAGGTTGTGACCGTCTCTTTCTAATTAGTTAGGTTCACCACTGTTCCATGTTTTCTCCATTTGTGGATGATGTCCCTCACTGGTTTGCTTGGGTCCCAAAGCCTTAGAAATTAAACTCAGACATTAAAGGCTGTATGTTGTGTTATTTTGAGGGAACAGCAAATTTACACAGTCATACAAACTGTACACAGACTACATTGAATCAAAGTGTTGTATCTTCAATGTTGTCCCATGAAGAGATATAATAAAATATTTACAAGAAGTTGAGGGGTTTACTTACTTTTGTGAGATACTGTAGATGAGTTTATGACATCTAATTAAAAAACACAAACACAAATTACATTTAAGCTTTAGATTTATCTACTGACTTAACTCAATTGTATGAACACGAACAGTAACATTTTTCTTCAATTCCTCACAATTTGTCCCACAGAGAAGAAGTTTTCTTGTGTTTCTCCCTCCTTTATCACAGCTGCTCTTTCTCCACTTATCACTCTCTCCCCAGTTTTACTTGTTTCAGTGTTGCCCTTCATATTTGGCTTGAGGCAGTTCCAACCAATCGTTGTTTTCCACAGCGGGATAGCTAAAAATGTATTCGAAGAACTCTTCAGAACTGTTGTGTGACTCATCTCGAGAAGCACCTTGGGTAATGTTTCTGTGAACTAGTGAATCTACCTGTTCCACGAAGGTTACCCCAGATTATTGTCAGCAGCTGGAACTGACTCTTCCAGATCTCTCACGTGTGAGTGATAAGGTATTGTGAAAGAAAAAGAGGCAGAAAACACAAACAGACATATTTTAGTTTAATCAGCCACCTGGTTTTCTGCTTATAAACGAAAAACACATGAAGTGAGGAAAGCCAAGGCTAGTCAAAGATCCTGCTAAATCAAACAGGTATTTGGCTCATTTACACACTCTTAACGTATTTAACAGTACAGGCATTTGATGCCAGTGTTTAACCCACGTTTTGAATTTACTGGTTCACATGCCGCCATCAAGAGACTCCAAAGTCAGTGCGGCCCTCTTTGTGAGACTGAAAAAGCAGCATAAGTAAATCACTGGATTTACAGCTGAATTATACAATAAAGCTGCAAAAACCTATAGTTACTGTGGAAGCTTCAAAGTTTGACAACTGAAATTGTGCAAGTGGTGTTTCTGAGGATCTGTTAGTCTTCCAAAACAAAGAGAAGCATGCAACAAAACTAAATTTAATTGCTTCAAAATGCTTGGATTTTCTCCTAACACAATCTTTCTATGAAATGTTGAATGATTCCTAAAAAGCCTGTGGTTGGGTCCTCATTTTGGCAGTCAACCTAGTGAGCCAAGTTCTGAAAAACACCTTCAGGTGCCAAGTGCTTGCAAAAAAAAAAAAAAGTCTATTTTTCCATACATTTAACCACAAGACTTTAAAAAATACTGCAAGTCACATCCTGTCTGTCTAATTTTATTCAACCCCCTCCTTGGTATCCCTTTGAGACAAACACATCTCTGAGGAACATGTTTACAGATGATGAGAGGAAGGCGATGGAGGGCTGGGGGTAAAACAGAGGGACTGGTGGTAACATGCAGTATATAATAAGCTATATTTCTTTTCCTTTAGGCTCCCAGCAGACTGAGCTTCAGTTTGATAAATAGCAGGCCCCCTCAACCAACAGATGCTACGACTCAAACCCCCTCAAATTCAGCAGCTCTGCCAAAAAACAAAAAAAGGCAGAGTCAAGGCCCTCCTTGGCTGTTTCAAATTCTGAAAGCCTGAAGTTTGAACAGTGCACATAGAAAACAGGGCCCCCTCTATGCTTCAGCCCCCAGCTACTAACACAACTCAGTTTCAGAAGACTCTCACGTCCTTTACATGTATATGAAGGCAACTTCTTCTCTTTGCTGAATCGAGTCACTGCTCCCCTACTCCCTTAATGCTATCGGTGGTTAAATTGTTATTGTTTCTTTTTATCAAATAACAAAGATACTCCCTGCCCCATCCATGGAAACACTCCAACTGCTGAAACGATTCAGCAGCATAGAAACAATTGTGGAAGAGAGGAAATGTTTTCTGAGAACAATGAAAACACTGGATTCTTGAAAAGCGCAGAACAAGTCTCCTCCTTTAGGCCAGATGGAAGTCTGTCTTCGAGGAGGTGGATAGTTTGGTGTTTTGTGGTTATGTAGGATAATGTTTGCTTTGAAGTCTGGCAGTGAGAGTTGTGTTGCTGAAAACAAAATGATAGAAAGAGACCGAGGATTGGACGTTTAGGGTCAAAAGTTTGGATTGCAAGTGCAAATGAGACACTTGATTTGGAGGGATGACAATTCAATTTCTACTTTATTTGATTTTAGAAATTCTGCTGAATTCACTTTGTTTTCTGTTTGCCTCTTTCAGAGAAATTTTGTTCTTCGACAGTGAACTTTAAGGACCTTCAATAGCTGCTGTTTTCTCAGCAGTGGCCTAAATTTTCTGGTTATCTCTATGCTACTGTTTGGGTCTAACACTGGCAGGGGGTTAAAGTGCCTCACAATATACTGAAACTAAAGACAGATAGTGGGCAGGTTGTGCTATCAGATGCCCTAATAGTTTCTACAGCAGCCACAAGCACTTGTGGAAACAGTCCCATGACCTCAGATTGGCCAAAGAGGCCTTCAGAGAGTCAAGATACAGAAACACTGATCACAGCTTTACAAATGCGAATCTTAAATACACATTGGCTGGCTACCGGTACAAAGGTATACCAAGGCTTTAAAAAGTTAGCTTTAGCGGAGCATTACAGCTAACGCTATATTGCTTTGGGATTATTTCAATTGCAATGGACACGGAGACAGAAATGAAAAGGAAAAAAAAGAAGCAAGAAAGAGAGAGACCCCCCATCATTCTTATTTAACTAGCCATTTTAAATCTACGATTGGGAAATTACGACCATTGTGTCAGTTCAGCAGACACCTGCAGGCTGGCTTCTGGAGCAGATAGCCTGACTAATTAACCAGCTAATATCAGCGTGTTAGACTAATGCCACTCTACAAAGAACAGAACAGCAAAGAATTGATTTTGTGGAATAAGCATTATAATGGGTATAAGATGAGTTGCAATATATAGCCACAAAAAAGAAATGAACAACCAAACACAAATTTTCTAACTTTTAGTAAGTTTATGTTTTTGATTCCCACTACCACAAGGATGTCAATACGTTATTTTCACAGAATGTAAGCATGCCAATTTATTTTGGAAACCTGTTTTTTTTCATAAGCAGCCACAAGCATTAATGTGGTACAGGTGAAATGACTTCCCTAATATTTTGTGTTTTACTTTAAAAGAATGCATGTGCCTTTTCATCCTAAGCTTTTATTGACAACTAAAACCTTCCAGGCCGATGAACCAAAGGTATTGTCCGTTTATCCAGATTACAAAACAACTAAGTAGGATTTACTGCAGTGGGACTACAAAAACAAGTAATGAGTGAAAGAAAGGTTCGTCTAGGTCAAACTAGAAGCCGAGACGTTCTTCTGTGGTGCAACAATGGAGAGGTTCTAACCACATAAACAAAAGCCAAGATTCTGTTTGTCATCCGTCTGGTGCTGCTGTGAGCTGAGGCCAGCATCAGTTGTGCAGATATCAGTGACGTAGTACAAAGTGTGTTCAGGTGGACCTGATAAAAAAACATTGAAAGGGCAAGGGAACCAAAGACAAAGTTCTAGTGAACACAGACAATCTGGTTTGTGACAGAACTTTCACAGGGACTGACATCACTGCGTGAGAAACTTACTTCATGTTCTGTTATCTGTCTCTGACCTCAGGCCTCAGGGCTGGATGTCGTGCTTGTGCGCACAAACACAGTGGAGGAGACCCATGCCCTGTTTTCATGTGCTCTCTGAACACCTACTTACGTGCTTGTTTCAGGCTTACATGTGAGCTGCAAACACACACACACGGTAGGTTATGTGAAGCTGGAAGACATTTAGGAAGCCTGACCGAGCACAGGAAGGAAGTGGAGCACACCCATGGATCTGAACAGGAAGAAGCAAGGAAAGAGGACACACACACAACACACAACTACAAACTTCATTGTATTTTCTGGTGATTTTATATGACAAACTAACACAAAGAAGCAAAAATTCCTAAATGGAAGGAAAAGGATACATTGGTTTCAACATTTGTATCAAACGAAAATATGAAAGTTGTGGCACGCATTTGTATTTAAGCCCCTTAGTAAATGTTTTGTAGAACCAGCTTTCATTTCAGCAGCAAGTCTTTTGAGGTTTGTCTCTACCGGTGAAAGATGCTGCAGTAGCACAGGTAATTTCTCCAGCAAAGCACTACAAACAATCCAAACTCCTCTACCATGCTATACGGTGAGAATCATGCAACTGGAAACCATGTACTCACATGTTCTGCCTCTCAATAAGACACAGTGGGTGAAACAAAATCTCAATTTCAGACTCATCAGACCAAAGCACACTGGTTTAATGTTCATGACTTGTGTTTCTTGACCTAGGCAACTCTTCTTTTTTGTTCTTCGCCGCAATTCTACCATGACAACCTGTTTCACGCAGAAACAGTTGATGTTGAGATATGTCTGCTATTTCAGCTTTGGTCTTTGTTTGCTGGGGTCAGTCCTCATGAGGGAAAGTTTCATCAGAGCATGTGATGGTTTTTGTGACTGCACTTGAGGATACCGCTGATTCACTTTCCTTCATATTTCTCTCTACTCAGTTGAATGGTTCTTGCAATAATATAGATTGCAACAGTAACCACATAGGGCTATTCACTATATAGAGCTTAGTACTAGCCCTACCTCTGCACAGCTAATGGTGTCAAACACATTAAAAAGCGAAGACGTTTGTGAAGAAATACTTGCAAAGGCACACCTGTAACCGAACAGCACTTTATGATAGTACCTCAAGCAGGTGATTCAGAGAATGCCAACAGTGTGCAAAGCTGTCTTTAGAGTTCACTATATAAGTATAGCTTGGATCTCTTCATTATTAACCTACATTACAGAAAATAAAAAATTAATAAAACAACAGAATGAAAAGATGTGTGTAAACCTTTGACAGTTACTGTACAGTATCTTATAGTCAACAAAAACTGGTTATTTTTGCGACTTACTGCTTTTTGAATTCAGCAATGACGCCACAGATATTTAAAGTGAGTCTGAGCATCACTGGCGGCCCAGGAGAGTGAGTATGCATCAAAGTGGTTGTTCAAAGTCAAAAAGCATCTGATGCCCCCTGAAGCCAAACCTTTTTCACATCCTATTTTGGGACCCTGCAGAGTCATTTCAAACATCAAGCTTTTTGCATCCATATACAGGATAAAAGCAAAAGCCTGAGCAATAACGTGAGTCATAACAAAAATGTTTTAATAGAAGCTGCGCTGAGACCTGTTGACTAATTTTCTGTCATATATTTTAAAGTATTTACATTTTTTATTTTCTCCAAAATGCAGAACAAACATCAGATTAGCCACAAGTAAAGGTCTTAAAAACTAACAAAACAGTTTTTCTTCTCTTTCCTACCACTGCAGGCATTTATAACTTTATTTCTAGACTAATCTATTCAAAATAAGAGTTAAATGTGCTTACATGACTTAATCTGATGTATTATACTGCCTAAAATGAGTTTGTGTGATGAAGAAGCAAAGACCTGAGGATGTATCTGGTAATGTTGGTGTAGAATGTTGCACTGCAGTCTCAAAGTACAGAAATAAACCCCATGCAGTCGTCATTGTTACCCTGTTGTTACATAACACTGAGGTACTGAGGTGGGAGTGGAGGGGGCTTATATGACCCTCAGCAGGTTGCACTTTGGGTCACTTACCCTGGTAATAAAGCTTATGATGTCAGCTGGTGTTTGTGCAGGGAAGACTAAAGCAGGAGGTAGGTCTTCAACTGTTAGCTGTAATCTCTGTCAAACATTGACAAAGTCTTGTCCACTCGCTGGAACTGGAGCCATGATTCCTAATCCAAACACACTGAAATGCTTTTCTTGAGGAAACAAACAAAAAATTAAACAGACTAATGAAAGTGGTTCCAAATAAATTTTAGAGACAAGGAGTAAAATGGGAAGTCCTATACCTACATTTAGGCTTTTCCATAAATTAAAGAAAGGCGTTCAATTCAATTCAAAGTCAATTCAAATTCAAAAATACTTTATTAATCCCAAAGGGAAATTAAATGTTGTTGTAGCTCATATTATGCAGGTTTCCTCAAAGAGCCGTTGTAGATGCTGATGGCTGTGGGCAATTTTAACACATCCTGTAGCGCTCCGTCTTACAGCAGATCTGAAGAAGCCTCTGACTGAAGACACTCTGTTGTTGTAGGACAGTCTCATGAAGAGGATGCTCAGGGTTCTCCATAATGTTCTTCATTTTATGAAGAATNTCTCCAGAGGTTCCAGAGGAGTCCCCAGAACAGAGCCAGCCTTCTTTATCAGCTTGTTGAGCTTTTTTAAGTCCCTGGCTCTGATGCTGCTACCCCAGCAGATGATGGCAGAAGAGATCACCCTCCACAACAGACTTATAGAAGATATGTTTACAGACAACACACGAGTTCCAACTAGTTTACAAAAACTATGAATGACTCATTTGTCACTGTTGAAATAGTTTAGAGCCTGACTATTAAAGCTAGGGTTGCACAGTATTAAGAAAACATTTAAATGGTGATATTATTTAATATTGTGATCATTTCAGGCATCTCAGGTACCATCATTTGAACCAGGTGGGGTCTTCAAGGTAGTGAGAGTTTATCCAACTGGTCCGATACGGTATATTCTTGGCATCCAAAGCATCAGTCAATGGCATTCTTTTAGAATACATTATCTTGCAAAATGTTGCAGTCCAAGCAGTTCTTTGCAACATCAATATTGTACAGAATGATGCTACAAAGACGACTAACTTGTTATCTTCTGCAGACCTAATTAAAGCATTGCTACGAAAAGCTAAAGCGTTTACTTAAGCTTTATTTCTTCTTTATTTGAATTTCAGAAGAACACCATTTGAGGGGATAATCTTGGGCTAAAAACTAACAAAAGAAATTTGGATTATTTTAACAATAACTGATGACTAAACACTGCAAGTTCATGGTCATAAATGCAATGTTTAGTGCAACATGTATATGGGGCCTAATTACTGCCAAGAAATCAATTAAACAGAACCTATCCAACAACATGTAGGCTAAACTATCTCAAAAGCACACATCGTGGCCTGATCTGCAGAAATACAAAAACAGATTAAAAACAAATTCATTTATTTAACATTTGTTTTCAGGAAACATTATAAAGCCATTCCTAAGGCTTTGGGACTCTAACAGACTACCTTGGCAGTCATTATTTAGAAATGCAGAAAACATGGAGCATTGGTAAACCTCCCAGGGAGTGGCTGACCCACCAAAATGACTCCAAGAGAGCATAAATGGCTCATCCAGGAGGTCAAAAAAGAACCCAGACCAACATCCAAAGCACTGCAGGTCTCACTTGCCTCAGTTAAAGTCAGAGGTCATGATGTAACAATAACAAAGGGACTGAGCAAAAATTGGAGAGCTCCAAGGCACAAACCACTGCTAACCAAAATAACACAAAAATTCCTTTAAAGATCACCAAGAATTTTGTGAAAATATTTTGTGGATTGAAGATATTAAAGTGAAACTTTTTGGAAGGTGTACCTCATTAAATGTGGCGTAAAACTAACACAGTGTTTTAAAAAAGTATATTGATTGGGAAGAACAGTTAATGGCAGGTAATGCTGCCAAGAGTGGTACAACTAGTTATCGGGTTTAGGAGGCAAATACTTTCTCACTTAAGACCAACTTTTTCTTTCTTAATAAATAAATGAATGTAGCATCTGAACTCTGCATTGATATTGATATCAAGATTATTTTGATGATCTGAAACATTCAAGTGACTATAAAGCGAAAACAGATTACATCTGTAAGGGGGCAAATACTTTCTTCACAGCACTGTAAGCTAATACATACATGGCCATGTTGGGTGAGACAAAAACTAGTACTCCCTCTTTCATTTCCCATACTCCTGTGCTTCCTGCTCTACACCCTCCCTCGTTGACCTGAGGATTAGCTGGTGGCCACCCCACTCTATTTCCATTCTTTCTCCATGTCCCTCACAGCTCTGCCACCTCAGCGTTTGGCCTGTTTGGACAGGAAAGCCCTCCGTCAGCTGCCTACAATAACAAGCCGACCTTAGTGAGAAAAAAATATATATTTGTGGGGGAAAAGATGAGCTGAGTGTGAAAAAGATTAAATAAGACCGAAAGAGAGTGAAAGTCATACAGTAAAACTATAAAGCTGATGTGTGAAATGAGATTAAAAATATCTGGATCTGAAAGAGCGAGATGGATGGCATTAGTGTGTATTAGGCAGAGAGGAATCTTTTGATAGCTTCTTCTGTCTCCTCTTCTCGAAATGAAACCACAACAGTAAAAGTCGGCCAGTTAAATGTGCAAATACTTACATAGACTTAATTTCTTTTGTATAAAGCGTGTAAAAAGCTTGCTCAGGGTGTGTATGAAGGTACAGTGAAATCAGTTTTCTTTCGGCATGTTTTAGTATTTAGTATGTGAAGAAGAGTGTTTTGCAAAAGTATTCATAATTATAGGATTTCTACAATTTTTTCCCATTACAACTGAAAACCACAATATATTTTATTTGTATTTCATCTGGCACACTAACAGAAAGAATAACGGAGCATAACTAAGAGAAAAGAGAAGGATTTCAGCTGAATCACATTAAAATTTTTTCACACTGTGGTCTGGATTCGTACTCCGTCCCAGTCAATACTTCCCTTTAATTTCAGCTGTGAGTCTTTTGAGGTACGTCTAACAGCTAGGAACATCTAGACACAACAGTTTTTACCCATTGTTCTTTGCAAAATAGCTCAAGCTGAGACAGACTGCGTGGAGAGTGTTTGTGAACATTAATTTTCAATTATCACCATAAGAAGATTAAATTTAGTTCTGGACTTTGACTGGGCAATTTTAACACATGGTCCCAAGTCTCAAGTCTCTTTTAGGTTTTCTTTAATAATTGCATTAGCCCCCACCAATCTTCCCATCAACCCTGAACACCTTTCCTCTCCTTGCTGAAGAAAAGCATCACCGCAGCATTATGCTGCCACCACCGTGTTCTATTGTGGGAATGATGTGTTCAGGGTTATGTGTAGGTTATGTTAGTTTTGTGGGCAAAATTGTTCTATGTTTGGTTTCACCTGATTGGTGCATGTTTTTCCAAATGTTTGCTCTGCTCCCTACATGGCTTGTGGAAAACTGCAGACAGATTTATTGAGTGACTAGCTGTCCTGTGAAATGATTCTTCCACCTGGACTGTGGCTCTCTGCAGACCTTCCAGAATTATCATGGGTTATTATCAATGCTCCTGTAACCTTGAGGAAACTTCCCCTGTGGGCTCAGACGACCTCTAACCCACTCTGTCTACTTCCTGTGTGGGGTATCAAACTATAAGCCTCACTTCCTGTCAGAGACACACAAACTTTCCCTGCCAAACATTTCTGAAACAGCTTCTCTCTGAAATTATGCATTCTGCTGTCTTTCATACAGATATTGCTTGACTTTATTTTTGCAACTGTTAATCAAGTTGCTGTGAATTAACTAAATATAATAATGTATAATATAAATAACTCATAGCTAATAAATTGTCTCTTCTGGGCATAAAACTTTTGTCCAAAAAGCATTTAGCTTGCCCAAGTTGGCAGCCGCTTTCAGTTGAGCTTATTGTGTTTATTAGAGAACAAGGCTTCTTTCTTGGTCGGCACCCTCTCACTTAGTGATAAACAGTACAGACCAAAAGTTTGGACACACCTTCTCATTCAAAGAGTTTTCTTTATTTTCATGACTATGAATATTGTAGCTTCACACTGAAGGCATCAAAAATATGAAATAACACATGTGGAGTTATATACTGAACAAAAAAGTGTGAAACAACTGAAAATATGTCTTAATATTCTAGGTTCTTCAAAGTAGCCACATTTTGCTTTGATTACTGCTCCGGACACTCTTGGCATTCTGTTGATGAGCTTCAAGAGGTAGTCACCTGAAATGGTTTTCCAACAGTCTTGAAGGAGTTCCCAGAGATGCTTAGTACTTGTTGGCCCTTTTGCCTTCACTCTGCGGTCC
>JAHUTJ010058895.1:0-18474 GCA_036250325.1 Characodon lateralis
TATATATATGTTATGTTTAATATAAAATTACAACATATAATTAAATATATTGCCATATATTTTAGCAAACTAATATACTGAATCAGGAGTGGAAGATGGCCAATGAACCAGAAGAACTAATCAAAAGAAATGAGGAGCAGCTGAGGCAGATTAAAGGCAGAGCAGCTGAAGGAGGGAAACTAATTAATCAGACTGGAGCTGAACAGCAACACAAGAAACCCAATGACGTGTCAAACAGAAGCCTAACAGGAACATAATAAACAGCAAATAAATGATCATAATACACACATCAAACAAGATTCAAAACACACACACTTTAAGGGTAAGTGTATGCCATTACACTCAAAGGTTTCTCACATATAAGCCACCTACCATCATAGGTCCCACTCTCCAAGAGGAGTCCACTTTCCTCCAGGATCCTGAAGTCCCCAACGCTGATGAAGTTGTAATCCACGCCAGGCACCTCCCCCTCTCGAGGAAGCCGTGTGGTGCCTGGAAAAGAATTAAGATAAGAGACATGGATAAACATACAGTTTCTGACATGTTTTCATATAGGAAACAAAAGTGATGACAAGTTAAAATATGATTATGCAAACAATGCTGCCATTAGATTCAGACAATAGCAGTCAGTCGAAATCCAAATGTCCAAAAATCCCAGCACACATACAGTCTTCTAAAACATTCTGGCAGTGTCTCTGTAGAAATAAGATGTGTGTGCAAATCATATCTCTACACTTGGCATGTAAATACAAGAGGGTGTGTCACATTTTGTTTCGCAAATTGTTGGTGCTCCAAGAAAAGTTATAAATCTGTTTAAACTTGCATTCCAATTTTCCAGCAGGTGGACTGTGTTTCATTTTAAACATAAATCTTTGGAGACAGATGGTATATTGACAAAGATGGACAGCTGATAAAAGCTTGTAGAGCACCAACCGATCTGGTTAATTCCATCTCCAATGAGTGACTGCAGCTTTTACAAATTACTACTGGGACTCTCTTGATGTATGTGGCAACGGCTAAACTTAGAAAACAACAGTGTCAATTATAGATCTGAATTATGATGGAATTAATGAGTTATGTAACCTCCTGGTGTGAATTAGGTTCACTCACTACCACAAATAGCAACCTGAATGCAAATGACAAGAGAGCATTCATGTGAGCAGCTTTTGCTCCTGTGGTGAAGCCACAGCCTACATGAGTGCTGATGGGGGAGATGTTTTCTACAAGGATGATCATCCAAATGGTAGCAGGATTTTTTTTTTTTTTTTTTGCATGGGAAGCTGAACAGAGCAGACAGAGATAAATCATTTCTGTCTGCACTGTTTCAAACCCTTCCTCTGTTTTTCAATTTTCTTCACTCCATTTGGCTTGAATAATTATATTGAATAATTATATATAATTCCATTATATATCATATCACCTCCTTTGGAGGGGATTTCTCTTGATGTCACTAAATTCAACATTGCCTTTGCTGTGTTTATTTTTACTGAAATAAATCCAGCAGATCATATTTTGCAGAATGGAGTAAATAAGTGTGATTGATAGACTGTCATAATGCTGTTTACACTACGTTTCTTTTTTTCATTTTAACAGAGGTAAAAAATGCTTCCTTTGACTGTTGACTAGGATAGGCATCACTGCAAACAAGTGATTCTCAATAATTGGGGCAAATATTTCAGTATTTCCTTGTGTAGTCATTCATTTGGAACTCAATAAAAAAGTATGGTAAAAGCTTCAAAAAAAGCTTCAATTTCTCTTTAACGTATGAACAAATTCAGCCTTTTCTTCCTGCTGTGATTAAGCCCCCTTTCACACCACAATATGACAAAGCAACATCATAATCAGTGTGGATGGTCTTGGAAAGGTCTTTTTGTGTGCACCAGTGCACTCCCACTTCAGCATGACAGAGTGTGCGACATCCCTGACAGAACTGGGTATGGTGAGATCAGTTCGGTTCATTATCGTGATGGGACCACACCAGGGTTTTGAGGGCAGAGGGGTGGAGCCTAGTAGCAGTAGTGGTAGCTCATCCATTATTTGTGACCCAAGTTATCTGCCATGGTTGGGTCAACTGACAATCTGAAGCAGGACTGAGCAAACACGTATCCTGCCCACACTGGGCTGGCAGCACAATTATTTAATGCAATGCTCTTGGTTGCCCACCTGTTATGCACACCGCATTCCGCCATTTTCTAAATGCAATCAGATGGATCTCACCAAGAGGCTTAACAGTCTGCATGCCAATAAATACAGTGCCAAGATGAAGGCAAAAAGCTGTGCTCCTTGTGGAAATGTAGGCCGCTGTGCAAATTCAAAATTTACTTCTCAAACTATCAAAACAAACATTGGCTCAATATTTAGTAATGACCAGAGAGGACAAGGAACATGATGAAGAGCAGAAAAACAAGTGACTAAAAGAGTTCATAATGACTGTGATTACAGTATTTCTGAGGAAAAAACATCTCCCACCTTTAGGACCTTGGTGTGATCAGCTCACAATGATTAGGGAAAAACAAAGTTTGGAGTTTTTACATAAATTCCTTCTAACTCCACCATGCCATGTTAAAATTGTTGCACAAGATGGCCGGGACAGTGGTGAGCTGGCCTCTCCAGAGAAAATGGCATCAGCATCACACTCTCTTTCTGCGATAGAGCAAGAGGGTACATACAGATTGGGCTGTTTAAAGAGTTTTCATGTTTGTTGAAGTCTAGTGAAGGTTGAATGATCATGGTGATCTTAGAGACCACGAGGTAATCTTGATCCGGTGTAAATGGGCCCTTAGTGGAATTTTAAAAGTACATCCTTTCAGAGATTCAGTGGCACAAAGGCTAACAAAACTGTAACTGTAAATGTGCACCTTTTGAAAACTGAGGCCAGATTCACACTATTTCCCCAAATTATACAGATTGCCATCCAGGCAACTCTTTCAAATAAATCAAAGTAATAGCTCATTGTTTTTTTCACCGATCAAAACATGTGCTGCTGTCTAGACAAGGTGACAGTGTTAGACAATATGACGCAAATATTCTGATGAAATTAGTAATTCTATGACTGATCTATGCAAGCAAAAACGTGAGAGGAAATCCAAGCCCAAGAGTTTCTGTGGCAGAATGGGAGGATGATGTTCACACAATAGGAAATTATGAATTTCAGATATAAAAGAATGCTACCTGGACTAAATATTCCTCCACAAATTAATTTTTATTAGATGTCAACAAGTAGCAGTGACAATCCAGTATTGTGTTATCCTCATACAATAAAGAAACGTGGATTGGTTTGATAACACTGTTGAAATAATGAAATAATCTTAAATGACATCCAAGCCTTAAACAACTATTTTGAGATCTTGTTGAAACAGGCAGCAGAAACTCTAAAGTAGATTTTTTTCAAAAAGTGTAGAGTCTGTGCCAATTAGCAGTGAAAAGACTTCTGGGGGCTCAATGGCCTATTAACTAACTTTATGTTGCTGCTTCCTTTTATTTTTTTCCCTCTTACATTTTCTCCTTAATTGGACTGTGACAGCTCCGCTGTTCAGGTAGAAAACAGTATAAAAAAACACATGCACACATCAACACAAAAGCATACAAAAATCACTAACACTCCCCTTGAAAGGCTATGTTAGTAAAAGCAGATAATATTACATTGTGTGAAAGAATGCAAGCCACGGCAAACTCTCATTAACAACTTGTTTTCCTATTGGCATTGGCAAAGGTACCTGAAAATGTCCCTTGTAGGCCAATTACTTGCCAACCAGTTGTGTATCTGTCAGAAATCTACCTAAGAAATCATCCTGCATGTCAAACTGATATTTACTCTAAGCTTCCCGTTGTGGAGTTGTTGTGGAGGGCAAAATGAAAGCGCCACACTTAGAAACCGCCTATTAAACATGTTGTCATACATTTATTTGAGTACAATTCACATTTATAAAAAAATTAATAAATACAGACTGTTCTTTCAAGACACAAAAGACTCTGTTTATGTGTTAAATTTAGCAAATACTCCAGCTTATTCCCACACAAAAGGGTACAGATGTGCAGAGGATTTATTAAAAAGGACACATTTTTTAGTGTACATGTTGAACTCAGCAGGTAATGTTTGTGAACTGTAACAGCTGAAGTGAGTGCAGTTCCTCCTGAGTTACAGAGGATCAATAACATTCATGTCTGAAGAGTATTTTTATGCATGGCAATCAACCTATTTATATCTGCATAACACTGGAAACAGATGGGCAGAGCTAACACGTATCTTTAAAAAAAAACAACTGCTAAGCACATTAAAATGTTCCATCTTGTTTCTAAGGTATACAAATTTTTATATGAAAGCAGTAGTTGGCAGTCATCCATTCGACTATGACAAAGCTTGGAAGTATTTATAGACCCAGCTTAGGACTTTTCCAGCTCATATTTCTCCTGGCTGGCAGAAAAAAACTCAGTAAAAAAAGCCCATGTGAATATATGACTTAAAAATCAGAATAATCTGATACAGTAGGCAGGTTCTGTTCTGGGGACTACTCTGCAACCTCTAGAGGTGATGTTGCAAAGAAGGATTCTTCATAAAAAGAAGAACATAACAGAAAACATCCTCTTCATCAGACTATACTATTGTCATACAACAAGAGAGTGTCCTCAGTCAAAGAAAGATCCGCTAATTCCGAATGCTACAGGTGAGCCGTCCTGTCCACAGCCAGACTCAGTCTTGTGGACTTATCAATTTATTGAAAATAAGACAAAGCGGTGTACAGCAAAACTCCAGTTAGTGAGTGCTTCAATACTAAGGACGAGTGATTACTGGAATACTTCACAGGTTAGTTAATAAACAATGATTTTCAGCTGTGAGGGGAGGGAGGCAAAGGAGCTCAGGAAATCTGACTAATGAAATGGACATATGAAAACAATATAGGCGGACATCGGAGAATATCAGATTAACATTAACTAACGAGAACCACAACTAAAGCCAAACTGAAAGTCTGTAAGATGATGACACTAATCCATCATCCATCACTCATGAACAAGACACAAAAATGCTTGAACTCCTTTACTTGAGACATAGAATGACCCCAATCCAGGTGGAAACAACCTTAGACTTAGAGTATGTGGATTTCCAATTTAAAAACATACCAGTGATTTCAAAATGTTGTGAACTGAACACAAATGTCACTTTGGTCATGAAAAGTTTCACTGCAATGTTTCATAGCTGCCTACACTGAGAGAATGTCAAAACAGGAACATCAGAGTTAGTCTGTCAGGCTAGAGGCAGGCAATAAATTTAACAAGGAGAAATTGTGCACATTTTTATGATGGTACTTCAAAAATAGAGGCTCAGGGCTTTGATGCTGATAAAGTGAGGAAAAAAATTCAGATGGTCCTTTTCTGAAGCATTTTCGGAGAAAATAAGAACTGCATCATCAAAATGTTTAACATCTTAAAGTCATTCTATAGAATAGATTACATTAGTTTTTAGCCAGAAATGCCATACAATTTGCATACCTACCATATCAAATATTTTTTTTTTAATTTTAGCCTGTGATAAGCTGCAATGGTTATCAAAAATCAAGAAAGGGAAGATAAGGAAGAAGGAGGAAATCAACTCTCCATATCAAGGAGAGGGATCATAGCTTAAGGATATATGAATGATATGTGATTTGCCCGGTATTACTGAGCAGTTGCACTGGTACAGGTTGTTAAAGTGAATGAGTTAATTTGAGGTGAAACTCTTCACACCAGTCTCTTATCACAGTGGGAAGTCAAATGATTGCATGTAACCTTGTGTTATTTCTGCTTCTAAATAATCCACCTCTTTTTGCCCTCTTCTGGTCAGAATATTTGAGTTTGTTCTCAAGTGATTCCATATGAGTATAACAGATCTAAGAATTTGCCACACATGGACAGTGTCAGACTCGTGCATTCTGTCTTACTTCTCTTTTATCACTGACGCACTAAATGCATAATGTCGTTTCCTTCTATATGGTGTTGTTCTGTGTTTCATACCTGATGTAAAAGCCAGAATTATAAAAATAATGGCTTCAAACTACCTTGGTTCAGAAGAACTGACCCTGTGGTGTTGGTAAAACACAAGCACAGACAACATAGATATGTTGCAGTGATATGAGAGGCAAAAGTGTGTAAAGTGGACCACTGGCAAAGCCACACACACCAAGCCTGCTAATCCTCTTGCTGTCTGCATGATTGTCACAAACATTTGGGGTTAATTCTATCTTCAGGCCAGCTTGCTTATCATCAGCTTTGATTTTCAACAAACTGAGTGAATTGCTTTGGGTTGGACTTTGTAATTTCACGGCAAGAAGAAAGACAAGTATTGATTTGTCACAATAAGAAAATGACCACTCAAGCTTTAGCAGCAGAAAGATGTGAAGTTGGGCCCTTCTCCAGCAACAGCAAAATGACTGCCAAGCACAAGAGGGATTGAGTTTTGGGAGTTGAAAAGTAGCAACCGACATCTCCATTTTTCCAAGAGTGACTTCTCTCATGGCTATATTAGTCCACTCCACTGCCGCCAACTTGTCATGCACGAATACTTGTTACTGACCCCATTTGATTTTTTGACAGACATGGTAGCCTTCAGACATCAATTTTCAATGAGCTGGAAAGTCTGATAGATTTGAACTAAAACCCCTCAAAGCCACAAAATTGTAGACAAACATTTCCTGCCATTGGTCTGCCTCTGAACTCTTCAGCAGTGTAAACAGGAAAATCGAAAAACTGGCATGTGTTTATAATGTCAAAGATGTCTTGTTACCAAAATTATTGGGTTTTCCAGATTTTACCATGGCTTTCTAATGCAGTAATCTAACCAAACAGCAGCTACAAAAAGTAGTAATAAAGTACAGTTCACAAAATGAACAGAATATTGCTTCTTCATAACAGACAGAATCAGGTCTGATTTAATACTGTCACTGTCACTTTAAATAGAAACTTTTGCCACTTTCTATCCACAGCTCTGAAATATTCAAGAACCAGATGCCGGCATAAGACTAATGAGAATTGAGTTTACCCTGTCTGTTCCCAAGTGTAAAGTCTGGAGAATGCACAGCATGGTGACAAGAGCTGGTAACTGTCCAGGGAATTCACGGCATGCAAGTGTGTCTGCCTTCCACTACTGTTGATATGGCAGATATGTCCAAATACATGCCATACTCAACAAAGATGTTGTAATAATTAATCAAAAAGAGACAATGTTATCCAATATCCTTTAATGGGTTGTCCATCAAAACACTTTTGATATAAAACCCATCCATTGAGAGTAAAATTAGCTTTTTAAAATGTCCTTAACAGACTGCATGTTGAAAGATGTACCTGAGGGATTACTAATTGGGTTTGTATGTGATGCTAAGAACTCCTGACAGTGTATGGTCAGTGTCACTTTCAGGTGCCGATAAGAATACTAAATGGTTTTACAATAATAAACTTTACTTCAAACATGCGGTAGATGACAAAAAAGACTACTTTACATATTTTGCATAAGCACAGTGATATACTCAAGATTACAAGAAAGTACTCGATATATCATGTTGAGGATCTTACACATCAGGAGATAACAAATACGAACTGTTTTTTACCAGGTTCTAAAATAAATCATTAAAACCGAACCTCAACTTCACAAGAATAAAACAATTTACCTTGGACGTTTTGACAATAACAAAGCCACCACAGAAAAACCCGAGTGTGAAAAAATAAATACTCCCGCAGTCTGTTTTTGTAATCAGTATCGGGTTGATGACCCAAGTTAGATCCGTTTTTAGCTGTCAAACAGTTCATGATTCCAGAATACTCCTGTCTTTAATAGGAGAAAGGTACCTAAGTCTGGTGGCTCCGCAACAGACCAAAATCATTGACACGCTGTTTGGTTTACACTATGTTTGTTTTCTACAAATATGTCGCTTTATATTAGGGCTTAACTTTGGCCTAATCTGTCCAAAGAACAACAGGATTTATTCATCTTTAACTTAATCTATTTAACTGCAAATCTTCTTTTTTTTTTTTTTTTGCTTAGTTTTCAGGTGTCAGGAGATTTTTTCTGGAAATCTTTCAAAACAGGCAGCACTAGCTCAGCTTTTCTCTTTAATATTGATTATGCAAACTGGGGCCTGAGAGGGAGATCTTTTGTGGTTTGCAGGTTCTCTGACCATTGCATGTCTGATGTTGGGATGAATGTCCGGGATGTCCACTCACGTGGAAGATTGGTAAATGCTTTCCACTTGTAAATAGTTGTTTGGAAATGCCAGGACAAAATTGGCTCCAATCAAGCACTGTCCACAGGGTATGGCATGGCATTGCAAAATAGAGTGATAGCCTTTCTTACTCAATATTCTCTTTATCCTGTACAAATCTCCCACCAGCACCAAAGCATACCAAGACCATCACGTTTCCTCCACCAAGCTTGACAGATAATGAAGCACTCCTCCAGCATCTTCTCATTTTTTCTGTCTCACAAATTTTCTTCTTTGTGATCCAAACACCTCAAACTTAGATTCATCTGTCCATAACACCCTTTTCCATTATTCTTCTGTCCAGTGTTTGTGTTTTTTGCCCATTTTGACATTTTCCTTTTGTTGGTTAGTCTCAGATATGGCCTTTTCTTTTCTACTCTACCAAGTATGCCAATATCCTGAAGTCGTCTCTCCACTTACGTTGAGACTGGTGTTGTTCAGGTACTATTTAATGAAGCTGCCCATTGAGGACCTGTGAGGCATCTGTTTCTTAAACTAGAGACTCTGATGTGCTTAACTTCATGCTCAGTTGTGCACTGGGCCTCCACTTCTCCTCCTATTCTGATTAGAGCCAGTTTGCGCTACTTTGAAGTGAGTAGTACACACCGTTGTATGAGATCATCAGTTTCTTGGCAATTTCTCCCCTGGAATAGTCATCATTCTTCAGAACAAGAATAGACTTCTACTTTTTATTTAAAAAAAGGACATTTCTAGGTGACACCAAACTTTTCAGCAGTAGTGTAAGTGTTTCAGAGGAGCAAACTGCCTAAAAAACGCTTTTAGAAGTGATAAAGTCTGCTGATGATCAGTCAATCAAGTTAATTTGATCAGAAGCACCAGGTGGAGACTTCCCTTCTGATGGCAACTGCAAGGGTTAACCTTTCACTCCAAATGTTACATTTTCTGCTTTGCTTTTGTTTGTTTATAAAATTTTAGAAGTAGATAAAGAGCAGATAATGCCATTATTGTATTACCTAAGAAATGAGGGTATTCTTTCTTTTACTATGGCAATGTTTACAATTGTATAGTTTGCTCATGTAATTGTAAATAGGATGACACCTCAGTTGTGGAGGAGGTGATGTTTCTGATATTGCAAAATAATGACTAGGAAGATAGAATACACTCTACACTGCAACATTTAAATGTGTTTACATTCTTGTTAATGTGATCATTGTTTCTTTCAGAAGTTACTAGTGCTTGACCTGAAAAAACATACATTTGTATTCCTGTGTGTTCAATTCATAATGAACACAAAACAGCTGAAATCATATATGAGGTGGTAGGAGAATGAACAGAAAGAGAGAGAGCAAAAGTGAAAAAGAGAAGCTGAGGATGGGAGACTGAAAGCGAGGAGCAGAATGATGGAGGTGCCATCACTGTGCGAGTCCTCGTCTCTTGCTCATTAAGACAGTAATTCAAGCAGGGAATTAGAGAGCCAGACTCATGCAGCTAGCCCACTGATGGCTACTGATGAATACTGGTTAGAGGCTACAAGAGAAATGCACAGCTATGTTAAAAGTAGAAGATGTCAGCAACAGAAGGCAGTATGTGCAGGTGTGTTTAAACCAAAGAGGAGGAGAAAATGACAGGCACCTGCAGTGGCAGAAAAATAACTCTGTAATCTTGTTGTTTCCAACCACTGTAACTGACCCAAAAATATTCCCTTTGCACCTGAGCTTTACAAGGAAAAATCCAATAACTATTCAGTTTAAAGCCAACAGCCCAGGAAACAACACGACTCAGAACACAGCTCAAAGGTACATAAAAGAATAGGGGACAAACAGGGATGTGACAGAAAGGTAAGGAGAGGAAGCGAGGAAAAGGACGTAAGCAGTGCTTGCAAGAAAAATATTCTATGTAAAAATAAAAACAGATGACAATAAATATGAATGAAAAGCATGCAGCTTACTTTGTTAAACAAATCTCACCCTTGTGCATGCATGTTGTGAACAGACAAACTTCAAGTCTGGAAGGAGCAAGAGTGACAGTGACGGTACAATGTAGAAAAGTTGGTCCCCCTTCTCTAAAACTTTGCATGCAATAATTGCCTTGTGTAATCAAATATGTAATCACCTCAGTGTACTCAAACTGTCCATTCAGTTATCATTTTAGAAACAGAAAGTAGATTCTTCTCTGTCTTTACTTCATTCATTCATCTTCTATACCGCTTATTCCATAGTGGGTCACAGGGGAGCTGGTGCCTATCTCCAGTAGTCTACGGGCGAGAGGCAGCGTACTTAATAGACAGGTCGCCAGTCCATCGCAGGGCAACATAAAGAAGAGACATAAAGGACAAACAACCATGCACACACCCATTCACACCTAAGGCCAATTTAGAGAGACCAATTAACCTAACAGTCATGTTTTTGGACTGTGGGAGGAAGCCGGAGTACCTGGGGAGTACCCACGCATGCATGGGGAGAACATGCAAACCCCATGCCGAAAGATAGAACCCAGTACCTTCTTGCTGCAAGGCAACAGCGCTACCAACTGTGCCACCATGCAGCCCATGTCTTTACCCTTATATGGGAAAATTAAAGTTAAAGACCACAGAAAAATATTGTTTATTTAAATCCCTATCAAAAATAATATTTTAAATATGGAGTACATGCAGCACATCCAATATCCTTCATTGGTGCAGCCAATAGAACCCTTAATCTGGATATTAATTTTGCACCTTTGCTGCAACCAAGTCTTTTATGTTGGTAATTTCCATGATGTTCATTTATAAGATTGGAACTCTAAAGCTTAGAAACACAATTTGATCAGTTCTTCTGATGAAAAAATAGCTATGTTCATCCACCTGTGGTGTTTCATCAATGAAACTTTATATTTTCTGTGAAAAAGGGAATTGTACACATTTTTACACTCTCCAGTTTGCCATCGTGCAGTATTTCCACTTATCGCAATGATGAAAGGAAACGTTTCATTTCGAATATACTATATAATATAATATTGGAACCCCATGGTTGTTTTTGCAACACCTATAGAAAATGGAAATTACAAAACACATTTTCATTAAGCATAAATTACTACCAGCAAAACAGCTGCTATTCATTGCAACAGTTCTGTCGGTTCTCAATTTCAAACTTATTTAGACCCCTCATCATTGATTTCACAATAGAAAAATGTTTGGTGACGACCTCACAGACTTTAGAGTCAGCTAGGGAAATCACAGCCAAGGAGGTAAAAAAAACAGTGTTATTTATGGACAGAATATGACTTTGATCACTGTAATGATACCGTACGGAAGTAAATAACTTACATGGGGTTTCAAGTGATGTCCTTGGCTGGGTTGCTATAGTGACGCTTAAGTGTGGGCTTTTTACTGTGTTTGATAGAGGCTGTGGATGACAATGCAGTGTGTCTTAGTGATTGTGATTTGTGTGTGTGTGTGGACCTATTTAATGGAAAGTGAAAGTGTTAATGCAAATTCTTGTGTGATGGATTTCCAGAACATCTTAAATATTCTCATTACATGCTTTACATAGATGTGATACAAGTGGGTTGGGATGCACATTCCTGGTCGGTAGCTGGGTTTTAAGAGCATTAAATAGGAGCTTGTTCAGAGTACTTACAAGGTATGGTGCGTAGGTAGAGGTTGTCTCGTATGATTTGCTGGAGTTTGTGGTCCAGCGAGCCCTTCTGAAACTGCAGACTGAGGTAGTGGCGCAGGTCTGTATTTAACACTTTGCCTGCAACAACAGAGAAAAGAGCAGGAAATATCAGCAAAACATGACAGCACAACTCCTGAGAAATGTAGTTTATCTATGTGGTAAAACAAAGTAAACATCTCTGTTTTATATAAAAACATACAAGAATGTGTCAAAATTCCAGCAATCTATTGTGAGAAGCTTGTTGATAGATACCGGAAATGTTTGATCCAAGTCATATTCCTCAAAAGGCAATTTCACAAAATGATAGGGAAATCCATGTAGCTTCCTAATTTCAACAATAAATCTCTAAAAACTCCCACTGTCTCCCATTATTCTGTTATTTAGCAAATATAAATATTTTTGTAATCCAAAAAAACCTAAAGCAGGAAAGGATTTCCAGTAAGAGAAAAACATAAGGGGTTATTTGACTTTTTTCTGTGAATGTAAACATCTGGTTTCAGTTATGGAACATAATTTTGTAAAGCAATTTATTGTTTAATATAAGGTGAGTTTCAGCATATACAACAATGATTTAAAAAATCAGAAGATAAAACAAGTACATCCTCCAGTTAGCACTGAACACATTTAGAAACCCCAGCATTCCAGTCCTTAGCATTCTACTTTGGGATTTTTGCTTATTTTTTACACATGTATGGTTATTAACAGGTAGCTACTGGATCAAATAAGGTCTGAATGATTAAACAATCCCAGAGATAATGTGAATAAACTTCAAACGCACAGTGGAGGAAGTAAAAATAGGTGGCTATTTTAGGTTCCTGAATGAATCCATTTTCCTTCTGTCCTGACCAGCTTTCCTCTCCAGGCTGGTTTAAAGCCTTTCTGGTTCACCTTTAGATTGCAGTCTGGTCACAAGGTGAAACTGTAGTAAAAGGAAGGTCAAAGGTAAGATTGATGTTTTAAAGTTTTCTCTCTTTCATAAGAGGCTCTTTAATCGTTACGAATGAACTGGGATTCAAATCTGAGGGGTTGTAGTGTGTTATTTAACACAGAGTATATAAAAAATGCTGCCTGACTAAGTGCTAAGTGCTCCGAAAATGCATTGAAGATTGTTTTGCTCTCTGACTGCTTGCACTCAGGAAAAAAATGGTCTGAGCTGACTTTGCTTACTCTGCTTTCTTTTGTGTGACCAAATCTAAAATCCAAACTGCTAAATAAATGTTGATGGATGCTGAGTTCACACTCAACTCTCCTTTTTTACATCCTCACACAAGCCTGAAAAACAACTTTCATCAAACATGTGCAATGCCAAAACCTCATATGTGATGGACCACAGATTGATGCAAAAAAGAATAAGAAATCTGAAAAGAATTTGCATCTGCTTTTAACTCCCAGAAGTCTTAAAAACAAAGGAAGTTCATGCAAAGTTTGACGCAAAGGAAGATTCTCAGAGCTGTCAAGCGCAAGTGGAAAAAAAACATTCATCTATTGAAGAACATGATGAGGAGTTTGGAAAACAAAAAGTCGTTGTCTGCGTGCAATCAGCTTCCTCATCCCTTAACTGAAAGGAAGAGGAAGCTTTGAAAAAGATTGACGACGGCCGAATATTATTTTTCATCGTTTCTCTTCTTCATTTCTCTTTCATCTTCTTTGCACTGAGAACAAACTCTGCCAACCAAAACTCTGTTTCTGTACATTTCTCCTCTTCTGAAAGAGGAAAAAACATTCTCGATTAACTGATCAAAGGAGATTGATTAAAAAAAATAGGTAAAGTAACATTTTCTTAAACTTTCTCAGTTGTTAAGGTTTTTCCCCTTTTCCACTCATTACAGAAACATGTTTCATTAAGTTATCCTAGAATTTTATGTTCAAAACATAAGTCCTCACTTAAATTTTATTGACAATTTAAAGGTATCTTCTGTTCAGAGGTCTCACTGCCCTCCTACACCGTTTTAGATCAGTAAAGCTGATGAGTCTAGATTTTCAAAATAAGGGCGGCATGTCATTTTTTTGTCTAAAGAGAACTGCATTACCTGAATCATAGGGAGAAACAAAAGCCATTCAGGAAACTTCCTCTCAAACTTTTTCTGTTTCAGTTTAGGCTGGATGTAAGATCATAACGAAAACAGGCTTGTTAACAAACTACATGTGGCCAAAATGCTGCCTGGAGTTCAGCATGGTTCAAATGCCATTTGAAATTAATATACACAAGTACATTATTTTTAATCCGTCTACCAAAATTATTAATGTAGAAACCAACAATAAAAGACATAGTTGAAATGGATGATTATTGTATTTTGTTAAAGAAATAACAGGGTTTTATATTAAAATACATTTTAGTTGTTCACCTCCCTATCAGGGTTCAGTACCTCACCAATAATGTGTGGTAAGTCAAGGCATTGCTTTGGTGCCCTTTATTTTTCGCTACTTTGAAGCACAGTTGAGTACAGAAAAATATTATTGTTTCTGGGACACATTGATGTCACTAGCCCCTATACTATTTATGATCTATCTATGGTCATCATTTTATTTTTCACAAATTAAAACATATTATGACAAAGAAATCTATCTTATCTTGGTATTAAATTAGGAGGTCTGCAAATGCATCATTATTAATGGGAAGCATCCCTCTTTCGACAACATAAAGAGGAAAAGTGCGATAACTACCAGCATCGCTGCAATAATTACCCATTATTTATTTTAAAAGAAACATTTGTTTAATAAAGCTGTGAATTGTTGAAACATTGTTTATAGTGAATCAAGTAATTGTTGATTTTTTCCTTGTTCTGCCTTGACTTGCAGATATGTAAATACTTCAGCATGTGATTGAAAGAAAGTACACTACTTACCTGAAATAAGTTTTAGGCGTATGCTAAAATAAGGATTACAAATCAACACCTGTGATGCTTTTGATGATAGATCTTTGGGAGTATATTGTTGAATCTCTCTGTTAGATCTTTTATAATGACTTATGATATCTTGTCACTGAGTTTCCTTTTAAGTCTTGTACCTGTGTTTGCATTAGTATGTATTCCTCTTTTAGTAAAAAGACCTATTATGTAGCTATTTTCTTTGACTTCTTTGACAGCTAGAGCTAGGTCAGGAATCACTGATAAAATAGGATTGTGAAGCCTTTTTAAGCCATTTTCTAATATTAAAGAGTAAAGTCTGTCTGACTTGACTCTTTTATTAGTTTTTCAGAATTTTAATTTCTTAGTGTGCAGAATGAATCTTAGGGTTAGAGGGCTGTAGAAATCCCCTCTGTTCATGAAACAACGGTTTCAGATTCCTGTATACGTCAAAATTCTGCCCACCAGTCCATAATGCCACAAGATCTGTTGTGCAGCATATTCTACTGCAGGACAAAGAAGTATGCATAGTCTAGCACATGGGAATTAAAAAATGTATGCATGCAAAGTGACATAAACAGCACTGCTCTGACCCGTTCATTGCAGTGCAGCACAGCACAGTGGTGGGTCCTTGGTCCTAGCAGAGACTGTTAGTGAGACTGTCACGTCAGAGAAGTTTATCATTTTTCCTATTCACAGATAACACTATGCTGAAACTGGACTCATTTTTCTCTGAGAGTGCCAATTTTTAACCCTCACAGCCAGCCTAGAAGATGACAATACTAAACCGTAACTACTGTGAAATTTAGCAACACAAACTAATGAGGGAGGTAATTTGGTTTACTTTCATGATTAATGTCTGTCTGTTCTATCATGTGTATAAAATAGTTCTTAAAAAAGCAAATAATAAAATTGATTAACATTTTTTTTTTCTTTATGGCGTACTCCTCTTGGTAAAGCCTCCTTATCTTGCTACCTTGACATTTTTCCAGAGAGTAATGACAGGGAATGTGTCAGAAAGGAACAAGGTCACCCACAGGAATCCCTTAGCAACATGTTGCCATTTCACTGAGCATCAGCAGCACTCTTTTTTCCCAGAACTGGAAGCTCAGAGATATTAGCTGCAGTCGCTCTGCAATGATGGAGGCTGTGCCTGGCACCCCCTTGTGAAGCAACAGACTGTTAACATGGTCACTTAGACCAACACCTCACTCTGGAGCTACAAAATTAGACTAACACTCGAAGCTGTGGATTTAATTCTTTCTCACATTCATATATCGTTGATCTATTTTGAGACATTTCAGGGAAAAGCAGTCAGCACATGACAAAAAAGAATCATTATGTAACACAGACAAAACTTTAGGTAAGCTATAAACTGCACTGCTGAGATGCTACTTTGAATAAAAACAGAGGGAAGTCTTTATATAAGAGATGCAGATTTTAGCCAAACTTCATCCACTCCACTGTTTATATAATTACTGATTTAATTTGCACCTTTCCTGAAATGCAATAAAAATAGGTTGACATATGAAAATGTTGCTACTGCATTGTTGCATTATTTATGCTGAAGGCTAGTTATTTAGTTGTTATATCATTTTAAGAGTTTAGTTATTTTATAAGTGCAAGATTGCAGGCCGGATGGTGGCGTGGCTGTTTCTTTTAAAAATATCAAGCGGAACATTATAGCATTAGCCGTATTGCTCTACTTGTGAAAGTAAATCTGTTGGGTTTCTTCTTAGCACTCAGACAACAACTCTGTGCTACTATGCTGGACAGTACACGGTAAAAAAAAGAGAAAGAAAAAAAAAAAGAATGACAACTGGTGATGTACACCCTCTGGTTTTAAAGGGGCCATATGCCAGACTGGTTGTTGGACTATGTAACCATGATTTTTCTCAATTTCCATGCTGAACAGATTCACTTGTCTCCATGAAAATTTGGCATGGAAGTGAATAAGAACTGATGCCAAAATCTCAGTAAATTTTTTTGTGTGCATGACTATGCATAGCAAGTCCTTCCTTCCTCTTTGCACTGCTTTCTCTAAACAGTGAAAATGGAGTAAGCCTTGTGTCAATTTTGACATTTCATTAAGAGACATTCTCCCTTAGGCAGGTGGACATCCACCAGCAGGTCATTATCTCTGTTGTCTGACACTCAATTAATAGTCCTCTGAATAGGGAATCTGTCTGGTCTGGATATGTTCCCTGATACTTTTCTCAGTGCACTGGGTTGCATCATAGTGAGACTAAAGGGAGGAATTCTACTCATTGTGTGAAATGCATCTGATCTCACAGATTACAGATGCATACTGGATAGGTTTACGCAAAAGACTCATGTCTAGTTTCCTAAAATGAAATTACTATTTTCCGTTCTCTTTCTTATAAATACACAGTGGACTTTATTGCAGTTGCTGTAATTTAACAGACAGTATGTTTCACTGTGTTGTTGGGACCCACAGTCATGGAAACAACATGAAAGATGCGGTACAAACTTTTCTGGAACTTTCAAAATAAACTGCATTTAACCTACTTCCGGCACAGCGAAGGAAGAAGGGCAACAGCGGACTTCCCATGACGCCACTGCCCGTATAAAACCCCCACCTTTCCAATGGTCCGATCTCTTCCACACCGGTGATCATCGGGACAGGGGAGGCACAGCGCGCTAATATCTCTTTGCTGGCAAACAGACATAAACTCTTCAAAAAGGGTGTCATACAATCATCGATCATATGCACTGAGTTAAGTACGACTGAATCACTGTTTGTGTACCCGGTATTCATTCATAAAAAGGGAAAATTAAGGTATAAGCTTTGATTTACTTTATTTCTGAGACCTGCAGAAGCAAACTGTGTTCCAGAGAAGTCCCCAGTAGAGACGCTGTCTCTACGAAGCCGAGTGGAGCGGTTTTTCCCGGTCTGAAAGGACGACAACAGGAGCCGCATCACCGTGGTAACGTGCAGTGTGGTCAGCGGACAGAACGGGCGGCCCAGCCACTGCTCCGGAGGTTAGCTGTAGCTAACCGTTTGTTCACAGAGCTTTCTTAAAACTTCGTCGTCGCCCGGACAACTTCTCACCATGGTTCATACGAGGTTAGCGAGGTTAGGGATTGGGCAGAGTAATAGAGAAAGATTTATGATCTGAACGTTTTTCATTTTATGAAGTTTGGTTTTGTTTGTGTTGAACTCAGCTATCTTAGTGCTAGCAGGCTATCTGCTCAGCACCACGTGCTCAGGTTGTGTTATGTGTTTGTATGTTTTTAAAGTTAAGACAAACTTTACTTGAAGGTTGATTTTAAACACAGAAGATTGATCATAATCCGCCCTCCGCGCTTATGCATTTTAACCCTTTTATTAACGGTATTTTAAAGGTGTGTGTTTGATTCTGGTGCTAAGCTATCAGCCTCCTTTGTTAGCTTCAACTGCTAACAGGTAAGGACACGTGCTTGCTGCCAAATAATATTTACCCAGAAAGGTTGTTAGTTTTTCAATCCAGTAAATAATATTTCCCTAAACATTATTTTACTAAACTTAATAACTAAGTAAACACCATTAAGCCCCATTTCTCCAGAAAGATTTGGTTCTTTTCCAAAATACCTCCCTAAATATTTTACTATTTCCTTAATAATATTTCTTTACATTTTATTTCAATAAATAAAGGCAGCCAATGAGACACTGTTGAGAATTAGTCATCCAGAAGGTTGGTTTTATTCAGCAGATCATTCTTTAAAACATAATTTTATTAAAATAATATTTTATCTGATCTTGAATTGTGAATGGTTGTCTAA
>JAHUTJ010058896.1:0-18466 GCA_036250325.1 Characodon lateralis
AACCTATTCAGCTCAGCTTCTTGATTATTGCTCAATACTTTAGTCATGGTCACTGTGACCTACTGATTCTGTTTCTCAGCCTTGGAGATGCTAATAATAGCCACGCTGGTCTGTAGTCGCATCCTCCCGTCGCTGTCAGCATGCAGCTGGCTCTCGTCACTGGCTCCTAGTCATCCTCCAATTTTTCCCTAATCTGCTCAGTTTTAAACTTTACACAGTATTACACATTTCATTCTTCAGCTTCCAGCATTTACTTTAAAACACAGTTGCAAAACCATCACTTCATTCTCTTTATTCTTGCTTTAATGTTATATTTCTTTCATATATAGCTGATTGAGAATGTCAAACTTTAATGTTTTTCCTCTAATTCTCAGTTCTTAACCACATTTCAATCACATCTTTTAACTTGTTAATCGAAGAATTTTATTCAATACATGTGAAAGAATGTAAAATCATCCTACATCATTTCTTTGGATATACTTGTTTATATTTTTGCAAAAGATAAGACAGATAACATGTGGCAGATAATATGTGGCTCCACACAGGCCTCTCTAGTCTCTCAGCTCCAGAATATGAGAACATTCCTGCATCACTCCCCACTGCTTCAACTGTGTGTTTTAATAATTATTGCATGGATTACACATAAGGATATAAGGATATTTATTGTAACTTTTATGGAGTTAACTGTGAGCAGTTACTAAATGTTGCATGGATTACATGGAAAGATCTCACCTTATTTTGGCACATCATTATAATCAACATCATCGTCATTTTAGCTTTATTTGTTGCTTCCTGCCTTGCTGTGTCCGTCGTTTCCACAGACAGAGGAACTGACCTCTGAATCAGATGAAGTCTTTCAGCAAATCCTTCTTGATACTGGTGGAGGCTGCTGAAGGATTTGCCCTCTAAGTGGGGAAATAAGAATTTCCACACTGATGTGGGTAGATTAACATGAAAAATTAAATTTAACTAGACACTTTAATGCTGGTTAAAGACTAAATTTAGCTTTTCTGCACTCCTGCAGACTTAAAGTACCCACAACAAAATGTATGTAAGGGCTAAAAAAGTGGATTGTCTATGGTATGTCCCCTTTGAAGTCTCTTTAAACAGTTTAGAATAATTCGACCTCGTTAAATAATGTGTTTTTTTTGTGTTGAACTAGATGATCAAAAGTTGTCAAAAAGGAACAGTGGTATTGCCTTTTTGGTGTTTTCACAAATAGATTGCTCGTCTTAAAAATGATAAACTAATGCATAGAATGTAAGCAATATAAACTCGGTTTATATTGCTCGGTTAAAACCCGTTTCTGTCAGGTTGTTGCTAAACAGTGTCATATTAAGTGTAACTGGATAGTTATTTCTCAAAACACACTTTATATGAGCAATATTGTGACATTTTATATAAAGTCACTTTTTTGGCCAGGTTTTCCAGTGTTGTGTAAAATTTTAAACTGCTGATACCCATTTTTACCCTATTCAGATTTGTCTGTATGACCTATAATATATGAAGATATAAAAACGGCAGTTAAATATTTTTCTGCCCTTCCTGCAGTGAGTGGTTCTTATTAATTTTTTATAGAAGCTGAGGTGATGTCACACTGCGAGTGAGACAGCGGTTGTTGTGAAATTTACTTTCCAAATGTTTCAAAATAAAGACTAATTGGTTGTGAAGTTGATATTTTAAAGCCCTTTTAGCATCTTATATTAACATAAGTACTAGTAGCTTTACTAGAACATGAGTCTCGGTGCGTATTCTTAGGGATTGTAGATCCTTACATTAACATTAAGATTTACAGCAGACATCCAACATCACCCATGATCGAGGTTGGAAGCCTCAGACGGACAAAACAGAGCAACCTTCCTGTATTCAGTTCAGCCTTCCTGTTATCTACTGAAAGTCTTGCTCTCTCTCAGCCTAAACAAACTGTAGAAAAGCATCTTTCCTTCTTCCTGTGACCTCATTTTACCCACCTTAGTGATACTGAAAACAGAAAAGTTTGACTTTTCTTCACTTAGCAACAGCATCTACAGTGAAGAATGTAATGCTAATCAAGCTGAGACTCCTGCTGTTCCAGTCTCCAGACAATTTTCTCTGTGCATCTTTATTTTTGAAATCAGAAAATCTTGTTTCCTGTCAGCTTGCTAGGCTTGTGTTGCTTACCTTTGGCTTCAAAAGTGAAGTGGTACTTGATGTAAACTGAGACGTAAGAAAAATATATTATAAGTGACTCGGCCATCAGTGCAGATGTTCCTTTAAGAATGTAGACATTAAATATAATGTCAAAGATTAGCCTGCTGCAGTTTGTAGCAACTTGTTAACCACATTCAGCAGGGGTTTTAAGCCAATCTCTCTGCTTTTTCTTTAATTTTAGAGATGGTGTTCTAAACTTTATTTGTTTTGTCATCTGAAAAGAAAAGCCACATATTACATCTGTTTGAAATATATTTTTATGCGTTGGCTGTCTTTTCTGTTTCTGTACTGCAGCGGTCCCAATCGTGGACACTACATCACTATTGTCAAGAGCCACGGCTTCTGGCTGCTGTTTGATGACGACATTGTAGAGGTAAGAGGAGACGTTTCCATTCAGTTTCAGCCACAGCCAGTCGTAATAGCTACCCTTTTGGTCTGGGGTAGATTACTTTTTCTTGCATTCAAAATAGTGGCACAGTTTTAAATGGGAGGGACTAAATAAATACTTTAAAAAGGGTCAAAATAATTAAGAGCAGAAACCGATGTTGAAAGAAAACAAAATTAAATAAAAAGCAAACAAAGAAACAAAATTAGAGTCTTGGCGTTCCTCAGGGGTGTGTGCACAGCTGTCCAAACTTTCTGTTATGTGGGCCAAAAACAATGTATATTTAAGCTAAAATTATAAAACATTATATTGTTTTTTTTTACCTGCTCAACAATAAATTAATCATGTAGTTTTTCAATACACCCCTGCTGTAAAGCATAACATGCAGTTAAATAGTGGACTAATGGTGGAATAGGCTTAAAAAGGCACAGTCAGTGGTTGATGTGAACTCCAATAAAATATGCAACTCATCCTAAAATCTATCAGTGACTAACAAAGATGGGTCCCTTTTAGACAGTTTTCCACCAATCCTTCTTTTTCTTAGTCGACACACACAGCTCTGTTCCTTTTCTTTGTAATGGAAACATCAATCATCAGCCATGACATTTGTAGCTTGATGCAGAGATCTTGCTGGTCAGGTTGACCTGGATTTAGCTTTTTTTTTTTTTTTATTAAATCTTAAGTTTCTATCAATGTTGGAGCCAGATTTTTTTTAAATAGAAACCGAAATGCAGGCCTTCTGATTGTCTTTATAAAGATATATTTATTACTTTAATTAATTTAATTCAGATTCATTCAGTGCCTGTATCAGAACATTTTAAGGAGTTTCTTTGTTTTTTTTAGATTTAAAGTGCCTTGCAAAAATATTTATATCCTAGAAATCTCTCACATCTTTGTCGTCTGTACGTTTTCTCACGTTACCAATGTACCGCGGCAGGAGAAGAACTATATTCCAACTTATGGTGGAAGAATCTATTTTAAGCCTTTATGTAAGGCTGTGACGTGTAGACGCACACACTCGGAGCAGCATGGGGGAGAACACAGAAACGTCCGTGTTCCCTTGCTAGTTTTATCGGAGGGATGGGGGCAGATCCCCCTTCCTCAGACAGTCAAGTTAATCTTCTTCAGGTTTAATGTGCGAGTAGGACCTGAGTGATACCAGTGATTTCAGTCGGTGCGTGTTCGCTGTAAAGCTATTCGCGCCTCAGTCTATGCTCTAACTATAGACTTTATTATGCTCTAACTGGGCAGCTTAATGGCCGGATTGCTGCCAAAACGCCGTGGGGAAATGTATGTTTTCTGACATCTGGTCAGAGGACACCAGGTTAAAGACTGGTTTAGGCCAGTGATTTATATAATGCTTGTTGCCATGTCTGTAAAAAGATAATAGATATCACCTGGATGGAGATGAATGCCGCCGGGTCCCATCTGGAGTCCAGTAGCTACCAATCAAGAATCCACAGATGAAGTAGTGAGCAGTTACCAACTACCATGTGAGCAGACGTGCAACTCTGTGCCCCACTTCAGCGCTGAGGTGCTGTGGTGCCTGGAAACAGCAACTAAACACCAGGCATACAACTCCGATGAGGGGATAGGGGAGCTTTACTAGATTTTACTTAGTGATTCAGAGATCGTAAAATCCTTTGCGTGTGGTCAGGACAAGACGAGCTGAGTCCAGAGTTATTGTGTTCTTTTTTAAGAGATTATGCCAAACTGAAAGGAGGTAGACTCTGATTCTCTCTCCCTCTGTTTGAATTGTGCCTGTGGTAAATTTTGAATTCCTCTAATAAAACTTCTTCTGTTTTTCATTTGTCATTCTGTCTTCATTGACATAGTGTGTGCCCTCCCTACACAAAAAAGGTATTGGATTCAACTTAAGAGTTTCTGTAAATACGCTGTATAAACGAGCCGGTCTTTGAATGGTCCTGACGGGGACGAAGGCAGGATTTCAAAATAAAATATAGCTCCTTACTCTCAGTCATTTCCATGTTAAACACACGGGCATCAGGAGAAAGTGAACAAACGAACTCAAACTGAATATCAGAGACTGTAAAGAGTCTCAGTGTTCAGACTTTATTCATTTGCTATGGATCCTTATTCAACTGTTAAACGTCTGATTAACTATTAAACCATAATAAATGTGTATTCACTTCAGAATTATTGCAGATTAATGACCATCTTATTTTTCTGACTTGTTTGCAAAGCAAATTTTATTGCACTTTTTGTTCATATAGTAGCACATTTAAAGTCCAAAATACACAACTTTTGAATTCTTTATTCACTTTTGCACAAAACAGTGCAATAAATCCTGATTAAGAATTTTAATAGTTGACCAGCACTAATATATAGATGGATGAAGACCGATAGATAAATGAAGCTGGACGGATGGAGAGAAACTGATAAAAATGGAACGATAAAGATATAAATACATACATGGAGCGATACATAGAGGAGTGTTTGTGCAATAGCTGTTAAATCATAAATATTTCTGTTATATGGATTGCTGTTATTTATAGGAACATGAAAAGTATGACTGTAAGTGTTTGTGTCGGCACAACCCCTCGATATTTAACATTTTTCTGAAGAAATGGGGCCAAATTTTTAGTTTTTGTGAAACCAACTTTTCTTCTCCGAGGTAGAAACCAGAACGGACCAGAACCTAAGTATAATGGAGTTCGTTTTGATCGCTGTTTCCAATGTAAATCTCATCATTTTTTTCTGAGTTTGTGCTTGCATCCACTTGTCCGACGTCCGCCCCGATGTTGATGAATGAGCTGTGAGACTTCGCCGACTGTATGTGAGCTTTGACTGTTCAGATGTGACGCTGGGACCCATGCTACGCAGACCAAGTTAAATGCTAATGTGAATGAGTTACAACAAATGCTGTGAAACCCTTTTGGTCTGGGGTAGAGCTTCAGTTCAGCGCTCAGTTCGGCTGAATCCCCCTGCAGAAACATTTCACTGCATCGGTAATCTGTTTTATTAAAGGTCTGGGACACGTCACTGTCCCGTTTGAGTATAGAGCGAATATCACAGAGGGAAGCACTCTTAAGGGACTGCTGTTAGAAACTGATCCCATCAGCACCAGCGGTATTTTTCCACTACATGGAAGGAGGCCCACTCAGACATCTGGTCTGAGTGGGCCTTTGAAGCCACTTTGCCTTCACAATCAATTCTGAAGCATAAGTGAGACCTTTAGTGTAGATCATAGACAGACCAACCAAACGCATATCATAGGATCTGCCAGTGTCCCTATGATATCTAAAAAAAAATAATAACTTGACCACAGATATAGAGCTTTGGTTAGAAAAGACCTTTCCTTGGTTTCTTAGTTTGATGTTAATGATCACGATCAGCCCAGAATTAGTGGCTGTGTGTTACCAGGAGAAGGAGAAGAGAGGAGAGGCTGTGTGAGGAGATCAGTTCTCTACTGATAAGAGTCACAGATTGGGGTTGAATTAGTCCGTCTCTGGTGCTTGGGACAAATATGCAATAAAGTCCAGCTGCCTCGTTTAATAGCGGCATAGTGTAACAAACCGTTCTGCTTCCAGCTGATGTGCAAAGGGTTTGGACAGTATCCGTTTTTGCTGCCATAAACCTTCCTGAGTGAAAGTCAAATAAATATTTTCCCAGAGATGTTAGAGGGCTTCTTTCTGAACGTCTGGGGAACAACCTGAGAGCCCTGAATGTGTCTAACTGGCCCTGTGATCTTCTCTTTCAGAAAATTGATGCACAGGCAATTGAGGAGTTCTACGGCCTGACGTCTGACATTTCCAAGAACTCCGAGTCGGGATACATCCTGTTCTACCAGTCCAGAGACTGAAGCAGGCAGCAGTGAATCCCCAACAGACTGTCCAGTTGGCAGACAGCCGCCAGCTGCCTCCAGTACGCTCACACAAGTATCCGGGCTTTATTCCCTGCAGGCGGAGCTTTGACCCCGGAGCACCACTGGGGACAGGTTGAGGCGTGTGCGGGTTGCATGCCAGCCTCCAGGAGACCACACTGCAACAAGCACCTTAATATACAAAAAAAAGCCCACTCTCCGACACTCGCTTTGCACTGTGGCACCAGGATGGGAACCGTCCTGCTTTCCAATGAGGCTGATGTGATCGTGTGTGTGTTATTAAAGGCAGAGGCTACAGATGAAGTAGCCTCAATTTCACAGCATTTTCTGCCTGCATATTATACCTTGTTACATCAGTTTCCCCTACAGTGGTGGGGAAGCTTGAATACAGCCTTTCTGTGTTCACCAGCCAAGAGGTGACGATCCGACAGCACTGTAAGATGTCCGGCCAGTCACCTCTGACCCTCTGACATCTCATGTAGGGTTGGAGGCTGAATGTGTAAGCTGAGCACTGTGTGAAGGAGCAGTTTTGTAGTGTTTGTAAAGGGTAATTTGGTGCCAGCAGCGTACAGCACTAAAGTCAGAGTATCTGAAGCAAGGCAGCCACTGGAGGGGTGGGAATACATCTCCATCTGATGAACACAGCTCCATTTTTATTATGAAAGAACAAAAAAATCTACCTGTATTTTAAATATTCAAACAAGTGAAGTAAACCGACCAAATATTCAATTTGCAGTATCTATAATTTAACCTTGTCAGTGTTTTATCGGTTTAATATTGTTTTTCTGCTTGTTCCTGGTTTTAGGAACGGAACAATGTTTTTTTTTAATGAAGCTGCAGTTTTTCTTTTTGGTTTTGAGTATCAAGACTAGTGATGAGTCTTACAGTAGCAACCTCTGATAGCTATCCTGTTGAAGTGGAATGAGGCTCAATGGTTGGTTATGAAGTGGTGTGCCATTAGGAGCCGTGTTTGGTGCCATAGTGGAGAAAAATGCACGAAAGGAGACTGAAGGAAGAGCAAGTTTAGAAAACACAGGCTGACTTTTTTTTTTTTCTTTACCAAGTTCTAGAATATCCAGTTTCAGTCTATTTATAGAAAGTGACGGACAGAAAGACCGATGCTTCTCACCACGGTCAGTTTTAGACTTCAGCTTTAGCCAGATTCTGTTGGATATCCGCTCAAGCGTTGCTTGACCAGCTGCAGCTCTGGGCATCAGACGGATCTTTTCCTTGACACCTCGCGGTCAGAAATGGTAGCTCCCACTGAGGCTGCAGCAGAGCACATCTTCCCTTTTTTATTTTTTTTGTCTCTGCAGTTTGATCCAGCTGACTTTCCTCATGATCTCCTTCTCTAAACCATTCTATTATAAATGTCTGTGTGGTTTAAACTCCTCTCCATGTGGTGAAAGGTTTCTAGGGAACTTCCCCTCCCCCACACGTTGCTCTGTGCTGTCAGTCAGCTGTATACATGAGCTGGATGATGCCATAACCTTTTTTCCTCTTTGTAAAAGAGAAGATGCTGGTCATTCCATCAGGGAACCATCTGCCACAGAATGTTTTTGGGCCCTGCATGCATTTTTAGGGGAGTTTCATACCCAATTTTAAGTAATTTTCTATAATCAACTTATATTCTATAAGAAATGTGTTTATGTAACATAACTATCAACTATTTTGAGCTAGAATTCAAATTTATTCTGACATATTTAAATTGTTAACGTGGCACTGGCTCAGTCAGCTGGCTCTAAATGGGGAATTACAAACTGAATGCATGAAAAAGGAATGTATTCTAAAGGTTTTAGAAAATAACATAAGCGACCACTGAGCGAAAAGACAAAGCTGGCTATTCAAACATTTTTTTCTTCATGAAATACACAATATCATGACTTGCTGTACCAAAAGGAGTGCCACCTTTGACTCTTTTAATGTAACTTTATTTGGAAACACTTGCTGGCAACAAGCCACAGGAATTAGTGTGTCTGTTGGACCCATCTGTGCTACAGATCAAATATTAGAAATGAGGGAAAACCCGGTTTCTTCAGGGCTATAAAAGGTTTGCTGGTGTCGACCTTTAGGTATATGTTTAGATCTTCCATCAGTGCGTTCCTCTGTGTAGTCCTATCCTGCAGGGAAAAGGACATTTCCGTCATATCCTTGGTTTTGTGGAAGGGTTTTCTAGCCCAGAATAGGAGACTAGGCTCATTTGTTGGCTTCTCTTGAGGAAGCTCTGTGATTTTTACCAACCACTTCATAACATGAATGTTACACCACATTTCCATTCAGCTCTTCTACTGATAACAGTATTTAAAGCAGTCTAGGAACTGCTCAGGCACATAGCTTCCCCCAATAGGTCAGTGGTAGACATTGAACGTCGTTCAAGTTGCATACCTCATATATTTACCTGTATTTGATCAGTGGCAAAAAATGCACCTTTTCCAACAGAGGTTTTCATTCATCACTAACATGTCGGTGTTTTTCCAGCTACCTGTTACAATGCCAAGCACAGTAACCGGCGCGCTCGGCCCACTCCCTCTTCATAAGAGAGGTCCAGGTGCTTGAGCGCTAATGGAAACCTGCCATCTTTAGAATCTAAGATGTTTATAAGTCCACGTTTTACTTCTGAATGTTCTCACTTCCTCTGACATGGCAGGCATAATGAAGGTGTTTGGACGTGCCTACTTTTGCCAACCTTTAATCACAAAAGGTTTTAAAATCACCCCCTCAAGCACGTCTTTCAAAGGGTAGAGACCTGAAAAGACAACACTACTTCCTCTCCATGCCTCTGCTGCTCTTAAACGTATTGAAGAAGGTTGTGGGAAACGTTTGGGTGGGGGGAGTTGCTTCGTTTTTCACCAGTTCCAACACATTTGCGGACTTCTAGCAGTACAGTTAATCTTAAAATGAAGACTTTAAGGAGAAACTCTGGACTGACTTTCACACATACCCGGTGAGGTTCCTGTTCGGCTTTCTGAAAGCTGAACCAACAAGCACAAAAGCGCGACTGGGAGAAAAGTTCAGAGATTGAGTTGATTGTTATGAATTGTTTTCAAAGGTAATTTCTGATGAGGCTTTTATTTTTTTATTTAAACCATATTTGTAATATTATTATTATGAATGTATGTTAACTTTAGTTTTGAATGCTTTTTTTTTTTTTTTTTTTATACAATTTGCTGATTTTCTTCAGTCTACTTTTGGGAGTTTAATTTGAGATGTTGATGTGTACATAAATACAGATATTAATATTATGACTGGGATACAAATAGGTGCTTGCTTAAAATATTCGGCAGGCTGGCTGGCTTGCGAAGCGAGGGTCAGCGTTAAGTGTGGAGAAGAAGGCCCGGTGCTAAGAGAGGAACAGCTCTGGGAGCCGACGACTCGCCGCACTGAGAAACACCTAAACAACCAGAGGATCTCCTCCTTGAAATGTGTTGGAATGTATTTGTTGGAAGGAAAATCTGTTCTGAACAACATAAAAGATTCTGGAAAAAAAAGAAGTGTTTATTTTTATTTTAATTAAAAGGTATTGAGGTCACACTTTAAGACACATGCTAAATGGAATCGCTACATTGGAGAGTGTATAGTTTAGTTTTGGAGCAAAAACGACAACATTTTTTCAAGTATTTTGATGTATTTAAACTGATCCATTATCCCTGCTCTGCAATAAATAGACCCAGCAACGTGGTCTAAGAAGTATTCCCGCAGCATGATGCCTGCACCATCATGTTGGGCTTCTCACCGCTGGCTTGACTTCACATAAGCGTTGCCTGATTGTTAGATTACTCACACCTAACTAGACCTTACATCACCCTGGAGCTGATCATTGGCTGAGTCTAAAGTTTTGGTTGTTCTGTGATCCATTAGAACAGTAGTTTTCTGTTCTTTGTGGTTTTGGTTTCCATTTTAAGTAGTTAAGAGATATTCGCTTCACTTGACATGTTCATCCTGACTAATCAACTTTCTGAGCTGTTTTTCTGAGCAATCTCTGAGATTACCAATTTATTTAGTAATCTAAAACAAGCATGTACAACTTTTTAAATTGGGACCACTTGTTTGACTCATGTTTATTCACAGGTGAATGACCCCTGCTACTGTTATATTGAACACAGCCTTGCAGTAATGATTTATTTGTACGCAATCGGCAGCAGCATGTCATGCTGTTGGGTCTCTTTGGTTTTCTTTTGCTGTACTTAACCTGATTTCTACCAAAGCAGGGAGATTGATCTGTTGAAGCTGGACTGCTGTTGTATCAGTAAAATTAAGTGACACTTATCAGGTGGACATGGTTTTCCAACTTGTTCCTTTGCTGCAGATTTTCCTGTCAGCATGAATTTCCTGAGACAGATTCCCTTATGAAAAACCATTTTTTTCTTTATTAGTCAGGGTACAACTTTCAGATAAGCTGTGCAGGATGGAGCCTTCCCACACACTTCAGAATTTCCACGATGCATTTCCAACTCTGTTGAGATCCAGACTTTTTGTTGGCGATGGCGAAGTCATTAAGCTGATCCGCCTTTCCTTGAGAGGTTTTACCACATACCATCCTGAGAATGGACTTCCTCATCACCGAACCTACTCTGGATTGAATTAAATATCCACCTGTATTTACTGCAGAGCCACTTGCACCATGTGTCCTTGATCAATGTGCTGGATTTACTCAGGCCACCGTCTTTACAGTGCCTTGCAAAAGTATGCATACGTTTTCACATTTTGCCGTATTGCTACGTTTACCTTCAGTGAATTTTATTGGGATTTTCTGTTATATACCAACACAATGCTGTGCCTAATTGTGAAGCAGAAGGAAAATGACATGTCATTTTACAAATAAAATACTAGAGTTTGTCATGTTGTTGCATTCAGTCCCTTTTACTCTGACACCCAGAAGTAAAATGCAGTGCAACCAATTTCCAGAAGTAACATAATTGACTAGTCTGCCTGTGTGTAATTTCAGAGGTTTTTCAAATGTTTTACTAATAAAAAACTGAAGTGAGGTGTAGGTTTGACCAAATGTTCAACTAATAGATGTTCCTAGGTTTTACTCCAGCCTCATTGTTAAGGTATTATTTTAATTAGGTTGTAAAGATGTTTAAAAACCATTAAATTAATCTTTTATTGTAGTAGTGTATTCTCACTGTGGAAATCACCATTGCCTGATTAATGATATTCCCATAAACAACTAACTAAAGCATTTTACAAATTTCTTCTTCATTTACTTTATCTAGTTAGAGCGTCTATGAAATTTGAATTCGCAATCCATAACTTGCTGTTTCCCTGGGGTATATATACTTGTATAGCATGGCAGAAAGGCCTCATTCTCATAGCCATTCTTCAAAATGGGAAAGACAAGGGAACACAGCAGTTAAAGATGTGTGTTGACATTCAAAAGTCAGTCACTACAAGAAAGTCACGTACATTTACACATTTGTAAAGTCAGATATAATAAGTGAAAAAACTAATGGAACTGATTGCGGCTATTGCAGCTGATGATTAATGTTTCAGGTTTTTGTTAATATTATTCAGTGGATTAAAACCCATGTTAAGATGTAAGGTTTTTGTAAGGTAAAAATGAGACCGTGATGGATCATTTTCAGACTTTTCTCACCTTTAATGTGACATTTATTCTGTACAACTCAGCAGAAAACTGGGTTAGAGGAAAAGCTAAAGAAACCTGGTGCAAATGTAGGAACATTCTTAAATTTGTTGGAAGCACCTTTTGATTCAATTCCAGGTAGCGGTCTTCTTAGGTAGGAGTCTGTCAGCATCACCTATCTTTACTTGACAACGTTAGACCAATCTACCTTCCAAAACTCCTCCAAATCTCTTAAGATTGTGAGTGCATTTCTTGTCCACAAACCTCTTCAGGTGACCCCACAGATTTTCTGTCAGATTTAGTTCTGAAGTCTGAAAGCAATTATTTTGTTATTTTTCAATGTACTTAAGAGCAGAAAACTAAAATCCCCCTTTAGCCTTATCATTTTAAACACTTGAAGGTTTCGGGTCAAACCTTTTGGTATTTAGAACCATTCATGATTTCAACCATCTTTGCCAAAAGTAATGTTTCATCACGAATGAACCCCAGATCATGATACTGCCACCACTGTTGTTGCTGTGTTCTTTTTGGTTATGTGTCGTGTTGTTTTTATGCCAAACTTACACTTCAAAGTCGTGACCAAAACATTCCACTTGGGACCATAGCACATTGTTCCAGAAGTTTACGGACATTCATAGTTAGGAGTCAATGTTTTCTTTGGAAGGAAAGAGTTAATTGGACACAATCAGTCATCAGCCCATTCATACACATTCACACACTGACAGCGGTAGGCTACATTATAGCTACAGCTGCCCTGGGGCACACTGACAGACGCCATACAATCGGTGCCACCGAACCCTCTGACCACCATCAGCGGGCAAGGCAGGTGCCTGACTGATACCTTTGTTGAATGCAATCCTCCTCAACCTCTCTGCAAATACAACTTTAGCTGTAGAATCCAAATGAGGACACATTGTGTAAATCTAACTAGAACAGCTGAACTTTATTTCTGACTAGTTTCAAAGAACACATCAAAATGATGTAGTAGCCAAGAAGACTGAATGGTGAAACTACACCAGAAGCTAGTTCAACAAGTATTAACAAATACAAGTATTTGTATATTCTGTAATGCAGAATATTGCATTGCACATTGTATATTGTACATTGTAAATTGTAAATTTGTATATCCTGTAATGCAAAAACAGAACAAAAGAGCAAGTGTACCGAAGTCAAATTCCTTGTTTGTATGCACAAACTTGGCAATAAAGCTGATTCTGATTAATTTAAGGGTGTTCGCGCCTAAAGCACATTATTGCAGGTTTTTATTTGTCACAGTTTTCCTTTTGAAATTTTAGTTTTGTACATAATATATTATAAATTACAATAAAGTGAAAAAGCTTGTGTAACGATAATCACAAAAAACGTGTATATTTAACAGAGGTGTGTGCAGTTTTATGTTTCCCCAATAGACTCTGATGGATCACTAAGGTTTAGACTATACATCTGGCCTTATGTTTGTTATGAAAGGATACAGAAACCGTGTTTTATAGCAATATGAAATTTCAATGTGGGATTATCTTTCATGTTGCTATCAAGTTTCTAATCAATCAGGTGGAAAGGTAAAATTATGGCTTAAAAAAATCCACAACTTAGTTTATTCAAAAAGCAATGATGCGGTGGTTTTTTCTGTGTTTTTCAGTAGACAAGAGCTTTCATCTGACAGATATGTCTGACTGAAGCACTAGTGCCTTAAAATCACAACCCAGCAATTAAATGGGAGCTGCTGAGGTCCAAAGCTTAAAAACTTTCTGTCTGCGTGTTAAGTGTGAGATCATCTTTTTTCTGGAAGGTGTTTTTTGAAATCTCTGTTCTTACCCATATTATGGCATCTCACGTTTGTTTCTCGGCCAAAACCAAAAGACTTGAACTCCAAGAAAGTCTCAGAAACAGTGGCTCAGTGAGCTCATCGCTCTTCTTCTGTGTACAGTGCAGTCAACAAAAAGCATGAAAGAGACATAGTTCAGGAACACTTTAATAGGTTTCCCGATGGGATAGAAAAACCGACAAAAGAAAAATATAGGCAATTTCCTCTATAATGGATAGAAAAAAAAACCAGATGAGACAATCACCTGTTCAGGTGAAGGACAGACTCTGTACAGTTTATGTTTGTGGGTTGGAAAAACAACAGGAACAAGGATTCAAATCATCTGCTTAGCTGCTAGGTGTTGTACATTATATACACTGTATTGTCAAACCTCCTGACCATGATCTCATGTGTCTGCAGAGTGTGGTAAAAGCTAAAAACGGGAAATGCTGCCCTCTAGAGCTATATGAATATATGTTTGCAGAATACCAGCTACTCTAATCAAGCTATACCTGTTCTCAGACCAGTTATAGTGTTTTTTTAAGTACATGATGTTGTGGCCTCTAGCATGGTTGATTATTTATTCATTTATATGTCTATCCATGTTCAATGGGGGACATAAAGATGTCAAAACGTTTCAGGAATCTCTCTGCAAATGCAAAGGTGATAAACCTGAAAACTGGGAAGAACAGGTATAGCTTCTCATATTTAAATAACATGACTCAATGAGTTGAGTGGTATTTATTGGACACACTAAGAGTCAAGTGCCTTCATTTCTTATCACTTTGGACAGTTCAAAATATTATAAAGCCTCTCAGTTGAAGCAATATTTCATAAAGCACCCTTCTCACTTGTTGGCACCTTACTGGTAAAGATGTGTAAAAATCCCTACAGGTCCTAAAATAAATTTACCTTTCATTGCAGTCGTATATTCTCACAGTGAAAAATTTCACAGGGAAAAATTTCCAACCTTTACTTCTTGTACATTTGTTCAATGAGGGGAGAAATTCCATGGTGCTATAATTATCTCTTTAAAGTAAATACAACTGAAGAATTTTGTAATCTAAACTCTACTTTTTAAGTTAATCTAAATGTTTATGACATTTCAATTAGTAATCCATGACGCTCCATTTCCCTGGCGTATGAATGCGACTGTCAAGGCCCATTTCTCTTCAGAATGGTAAAGTTTAGAGAACATGCCATTCAAGTAAGGAAGATGGGTAGCAAATGGCTAAAAGAAAATAGCCCCTTGCTGAAACTGTTCTTCTAGCCTATCAGAAGCTTACAAAACCGTGACATCATCATAATGATAGATGTATGTAATGAAGGGCATGTTTTTTTTCCCATACTCAATGACTGCTAATGAAAGCTCAGTCTGTGAGCACCCCCAAGTGGCCAAATAAGTATTGGTAGTATTAATCAGAAAGTAGGTCAGACTGCTGTCACCTGGAGTCACCCCAATTATTTAGCATCCTGAGGGGAGTGAATCAATCATCGAGAAATGTTATTTCATCATTGTTGTAACATTTGAGTAGCAGATGTCTAAATTCTGTAGCAGCAGCTCTTATGTGCGCCATATAAGTGTCTTTTAGTTGTGATGCTTAGTCTTTTTTAACATTTCCAAAACCTCTAAGGCAGCCTGGCTAAGCTGATGGTGACATGGCATATATTATACTATCAGATACACAGAAAGGCAGTGAAGATGCATATTTACCAATGGCAGCATATCTTCTTATGCCTTGAAATTTCAGCCTGTAGTTGCAAAGTCTACATAACTGGCATTTATTTTGTATTTCTGTACACATCCTACCCAATGATCTCACTAATGGTGGAGGGTGCTGCGTGCAAGAATTAATTAGATTCAAAATTTGATTCTGAATTTAGTAAGTCTTTTGATTTTCCGAGGATATCACACAAAGAAGCAGTTGGCTTGATGTGTTACTTTAAAATACATCCACAGTTGTGCAAAGCCTTTCCATTTCATAATCCTAGTATTTGTACATTTTTGAAAAAATTATTTCAAAAAAACAAAAAAAACCAATTGTTATTGTTATTTGGATTTTTCAAAAATAGAAATAATTTTAGTAACCCTAAGTGACCTAAAAAGGAAAGGTTTATTCTGTTTTAATGAATGACAATAAAGAAAGAAAGATTGCTTCGTATGTAAAGTATATTTGTTCCAGCTGTATATTAGATGTAAGTAGAGGCCATGCAGCGGTTGGTATGCAGAACTGAGATGGAGAGTATTAAAATTCGGATTACATAACAAACAACATATGTACATAAATGCAGTAAATTCTATAATCTCACAAATTTTGTCCTTCATTTGCTCATGTTTGAATGAGCTGTTAAAAAAGTCCTCATTAATGTTTTACACCAGTGATCCAAAGGCTGCTTAGAAAGACGTTCATTGCTGTCATGCTTCGTTGCTTTATGCATTGTATGTGTACCAAAGTTGTCCAGACTTCCCGTTTCCAGCAAGATAGTTTGGAATGGTAACCCTTGAAGGAGGGAAATCAGGAAGCAACTTCGTATTTTTCAAACTAGAAGTGAAGCACATCAAACTCTATCTTCTGGTCTTACAATTTTGTTGAAAACACTCCCTTGAACTTGATTATTTGTTTGGAACACCAAAGCTTGCCTAATTTTCCCTTTATGCTCCTCCTCCTTTTATCGCCCTTAGTCATACTACCGTCTCGGAGCCTGACCCTTTTCCAGTGAAAAAGTCCCAGAAGTTGGCAGCCGGTGACGATTTGCCCTCTTCCTGCTGCATCTGCCTCACCCAGATGCTGTTCTCGGTCGAGCCGCTCAGACTGGAGCAGCTTCCTCTGCTGCCGGCACTGCCACTGCCTAGAGTGAAGCTCATCGCAGGACCCGGCGCACCACGGCGGTCCTGTGGTTCGCCGTCCTGGCTGTGCAATCTGGACAAGGGGGAAGGCTGGGACAGGCTAAGCAGGTTGTGGTGGGAGTGGAACTGTCGCATGTGGCGTATGGACTTGGCAGAGCGGCCCTCACCTGCAGAAGCAAAAGCAGGAATGGGATTAAAACCTGCACTTTAGGTAATACCTGTTTTTCTTCGTTGAATTATAATAGGTTGAATTATAAAGCATGCTACGTGTTTCAGATTTTAATGTGTAATAAAAAGTTTAAAAACATGTTGAATTTTCCTTCTACTTCACAGATATGCACTACTTTGAGTTGTTCTTTCACATAAAATCCTAATAAAACACATTCATCAAAATGTGAAAACGTTCAAGGAGTGAGAAAGCTTTTGAAAGATACTGTATATAGAAAAAATTGCTGAAAGCCTGCTGCACTAACCACCTTTCTGACTTGCCACCTAGTAAAGCCAGATGGTGCTGTTGCCTCATTTATATTAACAGTGTATTGTGACACAGAAGATTTGATCAGATGCAGGAGAACCACAGCATTGTTTCACTCCTAAAATCCCCCAAGAGTTTAGAGACACTTTAATTTTTTTGTTTTCAGGTCCAACACAACAATATCCAAAAAGGGCAAAAAAAAAAATAAGAACACTTTAAATATCCATCTAATAGGTTTGTCAGTAGTTAGTTTTAGATTGTATGGTTCATGTCAGGAAATCTCCTGTGCAATATTCCAAAAATCCACGAATAAACAAAGAATTGTGCAACTTTTAAATTAATCAGTCAGCTACTGATCAAAATCAGCCAGTGTTTCTTTGACTGGCTCTAATTACAACTCAGATTATTTTCGGCCATTTCTTAAATGCATCAAAACTAAAAACCCATCAATGAACAACATGTTATATGTTGCATTTTGGAGAAATCACCTAAAAGTGAGAAACATATGCTCAGATGCATGAGTAGAAATTATCTTGAAATTACCTAATTTTCTGATGGATTCAAAACTACAACCTCCATCAAGAAACCCGCAACACACACTAAACCACCTTTCATCCCTATAATATAATTTCATATAATAGCATGGGACATCAGATACCTGAAACCCTATTATTCCAGTTATCAGCAGAGTCACCTCGACCCAAAACAACAGAACAAAAAGCATTGTTATGCTTCTGAGTGGGAATACATACAGTAATATGAAATAATCACACCATATCAGTTGCAAACCAGATTAGAGAATTACCCCACCACTGATATGATGTTATCTAGGTTTATCCTTCAACGGGGCTGCATGTGCTGTGTCAGATCATGTAGACTTACTAATCAACCAACAATAAGGCTCTGGTTACATCGGTAAATGTTTCATAGTTACGTGTTCACATTGACTCTTCTGCTTCTGCATTAAACAGTAATAGATCAAATTTTCGTCCAAAGTTTGGGAATAATTGGAAAACATGTGTAACTTAAATTTAGAAACAACTTAATTTTTACTTGATTACATTATTTTAACAGACGTATGTCACAAACATTTGCCATAACACTGTCTGAAAACTATTGCTCCTCTCGATGTGGAGGAGCAGCGGCTCTAATCCGAGCCCCTCCCGGATGGCCGAGCTCCTCACCCTATCTCTAAGGGAGTGGCTGGCTACCCTACAGAGGAAGCTCATTTCAGCCGCTTGTATCCGGGATCTCGTTCTTTCGGTCATGACCCAAAGTTCATGGCCATAGGTGAGGGTAGGAACGTAGACCGACCGGTAAATCGAGAGCTTCGCTT